>PVJX010014250.1:0-45365 GCA_004027295.1 Dolichotis patagonum
TCCTCTAGAGGGTGCAGGCTAGGAGCTTTAGCCCTCTTCAATAGGTTATCAGAGATTAGAGTTCACCCACGGGCAGTGTGCGCTAGCTCCTCCCTTCTGGGCCAGTCAACCTTTGCAGGCCTTCACTGCGTCAGTGTGCACTGATCTCAGGGAAGTAACTGGGTCCCCGCCAGGGGCGTGGCCTAGTCCAAGCAGATTCTACCAATCTGCTCGGCGAGGGGAATAACCAGCTAAAGCCACTTCCTTATGGAGTTAGGGCTGTCCTGCCCAAATCCAACATGTCATCCAGTCGGTTTCCCCTTTCCCGTGGGAGGGTCTTATTCTCATCACTCACATCACTCACGTGTCCCCAAGAACTGCTGGACTGCCCGACCTCCGACTTCAGCGCGGCTGAGGTGGGAATTCACGGTGCCTCTGGGTGGGTCGTGTGCAGTGCCGGTCCTGGCGAGCTGCATGCAGGGCTCTTCAGCTCCGGGCTCTGGCGGCTCAAGCCAGTCACTTTGGCTCGGATCTCTTGTTCAGGTCGGGTGGAATTCAGGCATCTCGAGGCGGGTGCCATGCTCGCTGATCTTATCTTCACTAATAGTAGCCCCAGGACCTCTTATTTGAGTGGGTTTTTGCACTTTAGTTTCTTTCTGTGTTGTGAGAGTCTATCTGTCTCTGTTTGGGTCTCTCCAGGGTGTTTTATTCTGGCATTTGAGCTGTCTCTCTCAGAGAGGGTCTCTTTCCTGCTACCTACCAGTCTGCCATCTTGTCTCCAGGTCCCTAATTCAGCTTTTTAATTGGTACGTATTTCCACCATTGCTAAAAATATTCAGTGATGGTAAAGATTTCCAGTGTTGCTAAATAGACAATCTCATGAAACCTGGTTGTTTCTTACCAACACAGTCTCATGACTCAGAGACTCAAGCTGTTATATGGTAATGGACTTTGTTGGCATGTACAATTTTTGTCTGTTTCTGACTTTACAATTTTTGGCAGAGCTTACCAAACATTATAACATCAAATTTGCATTATGTATTCCTGTTAATTTGGCACCAAGATCAATAGCATTTGTGTTGTTTAACATGGAATGCTATTTACAGAAACCATATAAAGTATCTCCAAATCATGTCTTTCTCTAGCAGAATACACGGAGAACAGAAAGACTGAGGAAAAAAAAAGAAAACACATTCCGTGAGCAAAATTCCATAAGACTATATAATATGAGGAATTTTGCCCTAGGAACTATTTCTGTACTCATGTTATCTTAATCATTTTAATGACTATCATTAAAAATTACAAATTTCAAGTTTAGTTCTTTTGGTTCTATCAAGAACTGAAATAAAATGATGCATAGTAAGATGTTACATTCATTAGACCTTAAAACACAAAATTTGCCCTGGAATTATTTTTCAGTATTCAGAACAAGTATAGCAATGGCTATAAAAAAGCTACATGTATTTACTGGATTTTTATCACCTATTCTTCTGAAAGAAACTTCAAGTAATAATCATAATTTTGAGCAATGACCTTTATACTCTGATAAGCTATTATAAATAAGTTTTAGAATAACAAGTTTGAGCAATAGAATATAGAGGAGACTGAATTCCTGGAATTTGAAAGCTGCTGAAGAAGTGCTTAATGTAAAGAAGTTAGGTTAAATAGTGTTGGTGAAAAATATGAAAGAATTAGAAAGCTATTATCTTTATGAGAAATAATGTCTGAAATTTGTGTTTCTAGCTTTAGTTACAGATGTGGTAATCCCAAACAATAGATTTGTAGTTCCCTCTTACTATTGATAGGGAGTGAAAGGACATTTATAGTCTGATGACTGAATAGTGTAGTGGAATGTAGAACAGAAGAGAAATAAAACTCAACTTAATGAAACTGTTGTATGGGTTTTAAAACAGCTATCAAAGATTTCCAATTTGAACAATAGGGGAGAATGAATAGTCTAAGAACAATATCTGATGCAATCATACTCCAGTATATAATTTAACTAAATAAATGCCCATTAAAATCAGAGCAGTGATTAAAGTCAGAAGATGGTGTTTCCAAAGGTGTAAATGTCTTTTGGAAGACACTGGATATAAAAAAGAATGAAAAAATACAGGGAGAGGTTGTTAGACACAGTAGGGAAATAGACATGTGGAACATTTGAATCATCAGTGTGGGCAAATGTCTAGACTGTATGCACAGAAGGGGTGTTAAGTGAATATAGTAAGGACATGAAGCAAGGTGTGACTCCCTGATGTAAACTGCCATACAAGTTTAGAATTAAGTTTGAGTGGTATGTAGGAGAAGGATCTCAGTTTTACTGCTCTCGGTAGAGCACAAGTTTAGTGACAAATTATGGCAGCGTGTAGAGTCAATATAGGATACTGGTATTCAGGATGGCTACAGATTCTCTTATTGTGTTACAGGGGTTCATAAAACCTGAGTTCTAACAGATCCTTGGAAAATATGCTAAAGGGTTCCCCAGATGGCGTACATAAGAGCTTAAGTGGCTCTCACTGTCATCAGAGTCAGGTGATGGTGAGAGGTTTCTGATAGATGGTGCTGTGAGCACCTAGAAATATTACTTTTAAGTGAACCAAGATGAATTGAAAATTACTGAAAGAACAAACAAGTGATTGGAAATGAGAAAGAGAATGAAAATCCAATTGCATCTCTTTTAATTTTATTTCCAAATAGTTTTTATATGTTTTTAAAATTTTTTTATTACTTTGAAGGTAGTGAAATACAACAGAACAAGATAGAACAAAGCCAACTGAGATGGTGCAGTGAAATTGATACAGAAAGTCATAACAAGTAATAGGTGCCATAGTATATCTCATTATCTTTACAATAGTTATTCTTTCAACCAGGTATAGCAAAATCAAACCAAATACAGAACATTATAGAACTTATAAAAACAATATTGAACAGAGCAATACAATTAATCAGAACAAAGCAAAACAGTGATAACAATACTTGCCTTCAAAGAGCTGGTAGAAGGAAATCCCACCTATTTGCTATATTGCATATGGTCAACCTCCTAAGAGATGCTCAGACCTCTGGCTTCCATTTGATAATGGGGAGAGGGCTGGGTTGTTTGATTTTCAGCCCTTGTGCCAGTAGGCTCATGGCTGCTTGCTAGGGAGGTGAGCAGGTTGCCTGGCTTCCCAATTCCCTAAATTCCAACATGGTGTGCATCTTGGAGATGCTGGCTGGTTCTCCCCCTGTGGCGGCTGCTGCTTGCCTGCATGGCTGCTTACCAGGGAGGTGGGCTGGTTGCTTGGTTTCCCAGCACTCTAAGTTCCAACCTGGCATGAATCTTTGGAGATGCTGGCTCAATTTTTGCATGTTTCATATTTCATTCCATCATGTTGTCTTATATTTAGAAGCAGATGCCTGAGAGATTGGAATGAAAGATAAGAAAAGGAAAATTTGGCTTTGTTCCTACCTACATATAATGGTAAGGATAATTTGCTTTTGTTCCTACCTACATATAATGGTAAGGAGGATAGACAGCTCATACTTACAACTGTCTATGTGTTTTAATGATATTTAGTATAACATGAAACCTGAAAAATGAAACTGATAAACAGTGAAAATGAAAAGATTGGAAGAGGTACCAAATTAATTTTTGTCATTATTTAGTCTGTATCAAATACTCTACAGAAATGAATATGTAAGAAAATGAAGGTATTAGTGAGATACTACACATATATGTTAGTAATCACAATTCCTATAGTCTTGAAGACAAAATATTGAATATTTTGGAAAAAAATCTTTAAAATGTGCAGAGAAATGAAGAGGAAAACAGGGAAAGACAAACATGAATGAACATATATTTGTTAGGAATATGTGTTTTGGAAAAAACTATATTCCAGGGCCTCAGTCCACCATGCCCAGCAGCCTTCTTTCAGTTCAGGAGGTGGAGACCACACAGGAGATCTCTAGGCCCATCTGCACTGGCCTGGGAGAGTTTAAGACCAGCACTGCCAGCAGTTGAACTCATATCCACCCTCCTAGGACAGGGGATTGTGCCCCGGGGGTTCTGCCTGCCCTAGTTCTCCACAACCAGCTTCTGCCTCTCAATTTAGGTAGGCAAGAGCCTGAAGGGGAGTTGGGATTGCCCAAGGTGAGTCCTGGTGCCCTGAGGAGAGTTGAAGACCTATGCTCCCAGCGTTTTAGTTTCTGGGGAGCTACCAGGGACATTGGACTGGGCCCAGCAGATTCCAGGGCCTCAGTCCACCACACCCAATGGCCTTCTTGCAGCTCAGGAAATGGAGACCATGCAGGAGGACTCTAGGCTCATTTGGGCTGGCCTGGGGAGAGCTTAAAACCAGCACTGCCAGTTGTTGATTTCATATCCATCCCCATAGGACAGGGGATTGTGCTCAGGGGGTTCTTCCAGCTTTAGTTCACCACACCCAGCTTCCACCTCTCAAATTAAGGAGCCAAAAGCCTGCAGGAGAGCTGAGACTGCTCCAGGAGCTGAGGGTGCAGGAGGTGATTCGCCACACACCCAGAGGAAGCTTTGAAACACCACTCAAACCAAGGAAATAAAGAAAAGTGACAAAAGGAAAGCCCAAGAGGCAGGCTCAAAGCTCCAGCCCACCCCAAGAAAGCCTAGGAGCCATGTACATAGAAGAAAATAGAAGCCACACACCTGCAATGACTGAAATGATATCAACTGAAATAAAGAAGCAATTAGCAGAAGCTATGGAGAAATTCAAATCAGAAATAATTGCCCAGGTAAAAGAAGAAATGATAAAGTAGTGAAAGAAATAGTAAACACATCTAGTGAAGACACAGCTAAAAATTGGAGGAACAAAGCAAACATAGAATCCCTGAATGAACATTATAAGAAACAAACAGAATACATAAAGCAGATTCAAAGAGATATACAAGAAATAAAAAATTCTATTGAAAGTTATAAAAACTGACTCAACAAAAGTGAAGATAGAATTTCAGACCTTGAAGATAAGATCACAGCTAGTGAACAGGAAAGGAAATATCTTTTAAAAATAACAAAGAATCAGGAAATAACAATTCAACACCTGCAAGATGATGCAAAGAAAAATAACATAAGATTAATAGGGATAAATGAAAAAGAAGGTGACAGGTCAAATGATATCAAGAGGATATTTACAGAAGCAATAGCTGAAAACTTCCCAAACATGAGAAGGGCAACTGACATTTGGTTGAGTGAATCATATAGAATTCCAGATAGCCATAACCAAAATAAAACTACACCCAGATACATAATAATCACCATCCCAGAAATGCACCATAAGACAGAATACTAAAAGCTGTTAGAGAGAAAAGACAGATCATCTATAAAGGAAAACCTATCAGAATCACAGCAGACTTCTCAACACAAACAATGAAGTCAAGAAGAGCATGGAGTGAAGTATTTCAGATCCTAAAGGAAAACCACTTCCAACCCAGACTGACGTACCCTGCAAAACTGTCCTTCAAAATGGATAGAGAAATAAGATACTTCCATGACAAAGAACAGCTGAAAAACTTCATGAACACCAAACCAACCCTACAAAGATACTGAAAAACATTCTAGATTCACATAGGCTAAAACCACCAAGCAAGGCAGACAATTAAACAGAATGGAAAGCTAAAGACACAACAGCAGAAAGATAACATGTCAACAATAAAACAATATATAACAGTTATAACCATTATTGTAAATGGCCTCAACTCACCAATCTAAAGAGGGAGACTGGCAGAATGGATCAAGAAACAACATACAACCATATGCTGTCTACAAGAAATCCATCTAACCCAAAAGGAAACCCATAGACTGAAAGTCAAAGGATGGAAAACAATACTTCATGCAACAGGAAACCAAAATAAAGTGGGAGTACCTATCCCATTTGCAGACAATGTGAACTTCAAACCAAGAATGATCCAAAGAGATTAAAAAGGTCACTACATACTAGTTAGGGAAAACTTCAAGAGGAAGAGATAACAATCTTAAATATATATGCACCAAATTCCAGAGCACCCAGCTATACAAAGCAAATATTAACAGAAATGAAAAATGAATAAGCAATAACACAATTATAACAGGAGATTTTAACACCCCTTTGACACAAAGGGACAGATAGACAAAAACTAGACAAAAAATCAGCAAAGAAATAACAGAACTGAATCATCCTGTGAACAAATGGACTTGATAAACATATATAGAGTTTTCCATCCAACATCAGAATATACATTCTTCTCAGTGGTACATGGGACATTGTCTAAAATAGACCATATACTAGCCCACAGAACATATATAAGTAAATGCAAAAGAATTGAAATTATCCCATGAATGTTATTGGATCATAGTGGCATGAAATTAGAAATTAATGATAAAAGCAACTGCAAAACCTCACAAACACATGGAAACTGAGTAATACACTCTTGAGCAATCAGTGGGTCATGGAGGAAACTAAAGAAGAAATTAAACAATATCTATAAGCACACAAAAATACAAACACAACTTACTGGAATTTGTGGGATGCAATGAAAGCAGTCCTTTGAGGAAAATTTATTGCATTGAGTTCCCACATCAGGAAGACAGAATGAACACAAATAAACAACCTGATGCTACAACTCAAGCATCTAGAAAAAGAAGAGCAAGCCAAGCACAAAGCCAAAAGAAGGGAGGAAATTATAAAGATCAGAACAGAAATTAATGCAATAGAAACTAAGTTAACAATACAAAGGATCCATGAATCAAAGAGTTGGTTCTTTGAAAGAATAAATAAAATTGATAAACCCCTAGCCAACCTTATTTTAAAAAGGAAAGGAAAAACTCAAATTCATGCAATAAGGAATGAAAAAGGTGAAATTACTACAGACTCAGCACAAATACAGAAGATCATCAATACCTATTTAAAAAATCCTCTACTTTCATAGGTTCGATAACACAGAAGAAATAGACAGATTCCTAGATACATATAAACTACCGAAGCTGTTACAGGAAGATGTAAAATTGCTGAATAACCCAATTTCTATTAATGAAATTTAAAATGTAATTAAGTCCTTGTCAACAAAGAAGAGTCCAAGCCCAGATGAAATCACTGCGGAATTGTTCAAGAAATACAAAGAAGACTTAATTCCAAAACTCCTCAAACTCTTCAGTGTAATGGAAAGGGAAGCAATTCTTCCTAAGTCATTCCTGGAAGCAAATATTACTCTAGTACCAAAACCTGAGAAAGACCCAACTAAAATAGAGAACTGTAGGCCAACCTCCCTAATGAACATAGATATAAAAATTCTCAATAAAATATTAGCAAACAGAATGCAGCAAATCATCAAGAAGATTATACAGCACAACCAAGTGGGATTCATCCCAGCAATGCAGGGATGGTTCAGCATACGTAAATCAATAAATGTAATCCACCATATAAATAGAGCCAAAAGTAAGAACCACATGATCATCTCTATAGATGCAGAAAAGCTTTTGATAAAGTCCAACACTCATTCATGATAAGAACCTTACAGAGAATTGGAATAGATGGTCTTTAACTCAATATGATAAAGGCCATCTATGACAACCAGCAGCCAAAATCATATTAAATGGCCAGAAAGTGAAAGCCTTTACCCTAAAATCAGGAACAAAACAAGGATGTATCTTATCACTGCTCCTATTCAACATAGTACTGGAAATACTAGCCAGAGCAATTAAACAAGAGAGAGAAATAAAAGGAGTAAAGATAGGAAAAAAGGAAGTTAAATTATCATTATTTGCAGATGACATGATACTCTACATAGAAGACCCCCAAAACTCCATTGAAAAACTCCTAGATATAATAAATAAATTCAGCAATGTAGCTGGATACAAAGTCAATATTCAAAAATCAATAGCATTCCTATGCATGAACAACAAAAACACTGAGAGAGAAATAAGAGAAGCCACACCCTTCACACTGGCATCCAAATAACTGAAATACTTAGGAATTAATCTCATGAAAGAAGTAAAAGAGTTACACAAGGAAAATTATAATACCCTGAAAAAGGAAATCGAAGAGGACCTCAGAAAATGGAAAGACATTCTTTGTTCATGGATAGGAGGAACAAACATTGTGAAAATGGACATTATCTCAAAATTACTATACAGATTTAACGCAATCCCAATCAAAATACCACTACCATACCTCATAGATCTAGAGAAATCACTCCTAAAATTCATCTGGAACCAGAAGAAACCTAGAATAGCAAAGGCAATGCTGAGCAGCAAAGGCAAGGCAGGAGGCATCACAATCCCTGACTTGAAATTATACTACAAAGTTACTGCAATAAAATCAACATGGTACTGGAATAAAAACAGATCTGAAGATCAATGGAATAGATTGGAAGATACAATCACAACCACAAACTCACACAACCACCTTATCTTTGATAAAGGGGCCAAACATGCTTGCTGGAAGAACGACAGTCTCTTTAACAAATGGTGCTGGAAAAATTGGCTATCCATATGCAGAAGACTAAAACTAGACCCATGCCTATCACCATGTACTAAACTAAAATCTAAATGGATCAAAGGTCTAAATATTAAAACAGAAACACTAAATCTGTTGGAACACAAAGTAGGTAAAAATGTCGAAGATATAGGGGTAGGTAGAGAATTCATGAACAAGAATCAATCACATGGGAAATACTTCCCAGATTCAATAACTGGGACCATATTTTGTTACAGAGTTTCTGCATGTCAAAAGAGATTTCCAGCAGAGTGAAAGAAAACCCACAAATTGGGAAACAATCTTAATGGATTGTCCCTCAGACAAAAGACTTCTGTCTAGAACTTATAAAGAATTAAAAAAAATCAGACCCTCAAAATTCAAAGACCCAATCCAAAAATGGCCATCTGAAATGAATACACAGTTCTCAGATGAAGAAATATGAATGGCATAAATACATGAAAAAATGTTCATCATCATTAGTCATTAGATAAATGCAAATTAAAACCACACTGAGATTCCATCTCATCCCAGAAAGAATGCCCAGGATAAAAAATATACCAACAACAAGTGCTGGAGAGGCTGTGGGGAAAAAGGAACTCTTCTTCACTGTTGGTGGGAGTGTAGACTGGTGAAACCACTGTGGAGGTCAGTCTGTAGATTCCTTAAAAAGCTGGGTTTGGAAATCCCATTTGATCCAGCTACTCCACTTCTAGTAATATTCCCAGAAGAACTGAAAACTTCGTACCACAGTGATATATGTGACCCCATGTTTATAGCAGCACAATTTGTAATAGCCAGATCTTGGAAACAACCTAAGTGCCCATCAATTGAGAAATGGAAAAAGTTGTGACATTTTTATACAGTGGAGTACCACTCAGCTATAAAGAATGACCACATTGAGATATTTATAAATAAATGGACACAACTTGAGACCATACTCATAAGCGAGATAAACCAAACTCACATGTGTAAATACTGTAGTCTCCCTAATATGAGAGTTGATAAGAGTATATAAGATTTTATGGTAATCATGATTCCCCATTTCATTGCTTTGAAGCCTTTCATTGTTTTCATTCATCATTTGAAATGGTTTTATTCTGTTTTGTTTGAGTTTATTATGCGTGATGGCATGAACAGCTGTTTTGAAGAAAAGAAAACATTATGGCAGCCATTGCTGATTTAGTATCATCTTCCTTAGAAGTCCTACCATGCTTCTACTCTGCTGTTACCATCAGTTCTCTCATGTTGTGTCTTATTGGGATTTTAATATATGTGATAGTATAAGCAAATTTTTTTTATTGAAAATGAGATATTATAGTAGCCATTGATCATTCTCTGTTATTCATTTCAGAATGTCTTGTAATTCTCATTCTTTTGAATGGTTTTATACTATTGTGTTATGTTTGATATTATTGTATTTGAAAGTATGCTCAGCTATAGCAGAGAAAGAGATATCTTGATAGCTACTGTTAATGTCAGGTTGTCTTATTGTAAAGTGCTGTTTTGCTTATTTTGTTGTGTTCTGATCTGCTTTGTTCTGTCGTCTTTTGTTTTATTCTCTTTAAAATTAAAAAAAAACTGCATCCATAAACATGAAAGAAATGTAATAAAATTTTCCTCTGATAAAGAGAGAATAAAGAGAAAGTGGAAGTAGAACCTATCTGTAAATAGAAATATTTTACATATAAATAAAGATATATTTTGTTATCTTTTATCTGGAAATGACAAGAACTTTACTACACTAATATAGATGGTTTGGCTACACAGTAATTTCCATTATATCTAGCCCTATGCGTATGAATTTCTGAATTAGGAATATATAATGACAATAAAAATCTTTAATTCTGATTGTTATCTTATATAACATCATATTTCTGTTTTAGAATTTTTCTTATTATCCCAGGTAGTTTTCTGGCAGCAATTGGTTACTTTTTTCCTGAGATTAAATATATCCTAAGGAGATCAAGCAAAAGCCAGTTTTTAACTTCATAAGATTATCTTATCTCAAAGCTTATTGTCCCCTGATATCTAAATCATTATTCCTGGCTTCCTCTCTGGGATATGTACAACATGCTTTTGTGTGGCTAATGTGCACAATCCTTCTGAAATGTAAGATAGGAGTTAATTCACTAATATATTTTGTCTGCTTAGTATCTAGTGAGAATCCCACCTGTTTTAAATATTAGGTCATTCACCTGCATTTTGCAACATTACCTACATTTTATTTCATAACTAAATATATTTTTAATGGTAACTATAAAAACATCATCAATAACATCCAAATATATGAGTACCCTTGGGAAGTTGGGAAGGTGCAATCCTATCGAACTGCGCTGTGTTAAACATAGGAGTTCAATGAGTGCTTCAGTCGGGAATTAATTTTATCAGTTTTGGAGTTAGAGAAAACATTAAAGTTGCTTCAAACATGAGAAATGAGGACTCTTAAATGTCCTTTATATAGCTTACCAAAGATAAGAAACATGCATCCAAATTTAATCAGTTTTATCTGAACAAAAATGCACAACTGTGTACTCTAAATCATGTGAAGTTTAACTATTTTATACATGAGAATATTTAGATTATTGAAAATTTTCTAATAAGCCACTCTATGTTGACTTTTGTGTTACAGTGTAATGTGAAGCTAGGCCAGGGAGATAAAAACTGATAAGACCATACAAATATGGTGATGTTCCCAATAATCTGTTCCTGTTCTTGCCTTCAGAAAAGGCCACAATAGATTTCTTAATGAGCACCATAAGATGGGTGGATTTCAGAATAGATCTTGATTTTCTATGTGGAACACAGGGACAGTTTATTTCAAGGCAAGTTGCAAGGGAAGTGGTAGATTTAGTGACTAATTACTTCACAGTTCAGAATAATGTGAAGTATTTTTTTTTCATAATTTGATATTTCCAGACAGTTTGCTATGAGACTTCTACTGACAACTCATTGTCAAAATATCAGAATTCTCTTGGACTTCATAGTTCATTCAAATACTTTATTTTTATACATATAATTTAATTTTGTCCATGGTAATTAAGAACAAGATTAGTAGGTCACCTTGTTTTACATCATTTACTATTTTAACTGTATTTCCTAAGTGTTAAAAATTTAATTCATTCAATATTTAAAAGAAGCCCATAACATTCACATTATCATTTTTCTTATTTTATAAACAGGAAAAAGGAAGGACCAAGTTCAATAACTTGCTGAGATTATAGGTTGAAGGTAAGAATGTCAACAGAGATAGGATTCAAGATAAATCAAACTAAAGCAATATATTGCCTCCCGTTTCATCACTACTTAGAAACAGAAACATAGAATAAGTTGTCTACAATCTTTTAAGCAAAGATTAGCAAAGTTGCTATCCCTACCCAAGACCTACTTTGGAGTTTCTAAAGGTCATGTAATTAAATCCCTATCACAAATTCTGAAATATTACTATTACTATGTAGTTGAATATTTTCAATCCAATTCAGTGTTTATTTACATACTTATTAAATCTAGTGTCCCATAATTTCCCTGATTCTATATACTCCTTTTGACACTTCCATTTTCTCATGCAACACTGATATATTCCCAAAGATACCAGAGCCACACTGAACTTTTCACTTGCTTTCTTATTTTATCATTCCTTTTGTTGGCTTTATAGATGAAGGCTTGGCTGAGTTTTCTATGTCCTGTGGGTCAAATTATTATTTTAAAAAGGTTTTCAAAGTATCTTTTAAGAAAAGAGAGCATTTTATAAGTCTCATATCTATTCCAAAAATCCACTTCCACTTTAATCACTCCCTATAAAAATTTTAATGACCATACATCAGCAGAGCTATAGGAGTGTTATTAAAATAGTACCATGAATAATCCCTAAAGTCCTTTCTACTTCCTGAGAGAAGGTGATAGCAACAGATAATAATAATTTAACACATCTCCCAGTATTAGCTGGCTCAGTAAGAAGCCATCCCATTTGGCAGGCAATCACTTTTTTAATCACACTTGGGAGAAAATCCATGCAGAGCTGGTACAGTGTCACACCATCTCATTATATTACGTAAACTATGGTGGATCAAATCTATAAGAGAGATAACAGGTGAGCAATTCTCATTGTGTTATGAATCCAACTGAATAAATACTCATTTGTGTTTGAGGTTGTAATTCAGTGAAATAAAACCAGACAAATGTCATTCTAGTCATGCTGTGGCCTCTTAGTTTTCACAACTAAAACTAATAGATCAATTAATATCAAATTAGTTTATTAGGTTTTATATGAAAAGCAAAGCTTCACAAAGAAGAAAAGCTCTGGGTTTTCTTCATATTAATTTCTGTTCCACAAGAGCTTTTGTAATTTAAAAGGATTATGCAGCAACACATTCTTAATATTTCTGCATTTGTTTGTAATCTCTTAACATTTATCTGCTTTGAATTATATTGTTTTGAAGCAATGATACCAAATAAATAATGGGTTTAATGTAATTAGCGTGGAAAAAGAGAATAGGAAGAAAGAAAATAGAACACATATACACACACATACAAAAATAATATTAATATAGTTGCTGGATTTGTACAGCACGCTCATCTGTGTCCCTCAAATGGTGAATGCTATTAAAGAATTTGACACACTTTTATCAATGTTTTTCTTTGTTTATGCACTTGTTATCTAAAAATAATAAAAATATGTTCTGACTGAATCAAGGGCTAAGATAACTGTAGATCTACTTTTTATTTTTTCCATGTTCCATTTGTTTGTTCAATTATTGTGGTCACTGGCAAGCAAATTTGTGCAACCTCTGCCCAGTTCCTCTACAACCTGTTTTCTTATTCAGTTCCAAGTCTCTGTAGATCTAGTTTTTCATAGACCTCTCCGATTTGCCTTGAGTCCCTCCATCTGCACAATATATGAGACTGCCTCTGAATTCCCAGGTAGCCCTTAGCCCAGGACTGACACAGAGTCATAGAAGATGAGATATTTTATCTTTTATTAAGACAAACTCTGAGACATAATTTATACCCAGAATGTCATGCAGGATGAGGGTAAAGATCTTTTGTGGAAAAGTTTATCTCTGAGTGTTCCTTCTTTGGATGCCTGTCCTCTGCTTATCCTCCCAACTATGACTTAACCAATCAAAAAAACACTCAGTCAAATTAATCCATCTTTAATCACATGCACTTGTGTTCTACTCCAGAGATCTTGGCTGAAGGATCTAAAGACATAGCCCAATTCTGTAAAAATCTAATATCCTTTAATTGGATCCTTAATTAAGCAACATTTCTTAACTTAAATTTACTTCTTATATCTACATTTCTACATAAAATACAAATGTCTGGAAAATCAAGTGAACAATTAAGAGATAGTACTGTACATAACACTGAAGACTATAATAACTCAATGTATATAGCTTAGTGGTAGAGTGATCACCTGACGGGCACATGTGAGGCACTGGATCCTACATTGCCAAAAAATTTTCATATATATTCATACTCATATACATATCTAACTGTGTTTGAGAAATAATTCATGATTTCAGAAGTAAATACTTTTTTATATTATAGAAATTTTGACACAGTATTGGGAATTGAACCTGGGGCTTTAAGATTGAGTTACATGTCAAGCTTTTTAAATATATTTTTTGAATAGTTTCCTGCTAAGTCACTGAGTTTCACAGACTGGGCATGATGCTTCAATCTGTGAGATTGCTTGGATTACAGAGGTACACTGCTATGCCTGGTTTAAGTTTGTAACTGTTTTCTTTTAAGAAGTGAAAGTGATATTCCTTAATTTTTTCATGTTCACTTTCATGTGGCAGTGATTTCATGTGCAGCTAATGCAGTAGATCTTAACCATATTTATGGAGACCTTATCATCCTTATGTACTCATTGCTCCTTAAAATTAAGTGAGATATAAGGGAGATTTAATTTAGAAAGACTGATAAAACTATAATTCAATACTTAAATGATGAATTGTTTCATTGAAATTTATAGACCAAAAACTTGAACCAGAATGATATTCCCCTTTTTCATTCTATATGCATTTTGTAGTATTATTAGACAGATCCCATTATTTTGGAAACAATAATACTTTCCTCATCACACTTAAACTATGTCTCATTTATTGCTAGCTGATGGCAATCACTTTCATAGCTACTGAGGTTTGAAATTTTGGGGACAAAAGGGGTGAACTATTTAATTGGTGGTCTTTGGCTGTGACTGATATCCTACATTAGCAATATTTTCCTTTACCTTGTGGATTAATTTAAAATTATAAATGCATGTAATACTGAGGTCATTTCCAGTAAAATATGCCATAGAAAGATAGGCTATTTTGTTCTACTTAATAATAAGCCTGACTCTGGATAAAGCAAAGTAAAAAAATATCATTGGGGAGAGGCAATTTAAAATGTACCATGTTAGAAAGCATGGCAAATCAGAGTGAATACTCTTGTAATGAAATACATTTTATAATTACATGGTAAACTAAATATAGAACTGATGATGTGTAGAAGTGTTTAACTGAAAAACAAAAACTTGTTTCTAAAATAAGTCAGCCAAAATATGAGCTCACTTTTATACTATTGTGAAACCTTTATCTCTTGACTTCCCAGTGTGTTTCACTTTCTTACAATTTTTACAAACTTTACATACACGTATTTGGTGGGGAAGTATCATGGAGATGAATATAATTTATTTTTTACTCTGCTGCAAATCTTACGTGTTAACTAGGGTGATTTTTCAGTGGCCTGGAGAAATAACCTAGGTATTATAATAAAATAGTAGGCAATATTAGATATCTACAGAACACGATGAAGTAGGCATGTTTGTTATACATAACAACTCAGTGTTATAAAATGACTTTATCTTGGGAAATACAGAAACATTTAAAGAAAGAATTTCATATAACCATCATAACAAAACACAGCTATAAGTACACTCTGTATTAGTTTATTTTCTTCAACTATTACAATATATCCAAACACCCAGTTTTATGGTTGTTTCTCTAGTTGTTTTTTGAATTTTACTTTAAAGATAATAAAACCAAACAAAATAAAACAGAATAAAGCCAATCAAAGAAAAACTGAAAGCGATACAGGACTTCAAAGCAAGATAATCAACAATGGTTACCATAATGCCTCTTGTTATCTTCAAAATTGATGCCTATACTATCAGACATAATAAAATCAAACAAAACAAAACATAATAAAACCAATTAGAAAAGAATGTTGGAGAAAACAAAACAAAACAACAATGAGAAAAATATTGTATTTCAAAAACAAGACAGAAGAAAATCTCCATAGTTGCTATACTGCATGATATTATTCTCCAAATGGATACTCAGACTACCAGTTTTAGGCCTGTAAAGTCAATAAAACAATACAAGAATTAATTTGTGTTTGTACCTCAGTTGTTATCAACTCAGTCTGTGATTCTCCAAATCAGCTTGTTGCTTGGGGTGGGAGGCTTTTCTTGTCTCCCAGCCCACGTGCCACCTAGCTTACAAGAAGGGAAATCAGCTTCTTGTTTCTCTTCCTGGCCCCACATGGTCACTGCTTGCTAGTTTTTGTTGAGTAATGAGCATTTCTGAACTTAGAAAGTAATCTTCTAAAGCAAGTTTATGAGAAGTGTTTCTGTTTTAGTTTCCATCATAATTCATATAGTTATTCCCCAATTTAGGCATTATAAGAAGCAACTTTAAGTAAAATTTTCCAGTGGATAGCAATTGAATTAACTGATGCTTTTGCATTAATTTTTGTAATTTCATGTGACTGTCTCAGTCTGATCATTTTTCAGTCTTAGTAGGTAAGGAGGAAATCCACAGCGGAACAAAAAAAAAACATAGAATGATAAATTTTAATTTTTTTGAGAACCAGAGTTGAATATTAAAGTTCAGGAGAGAGGATAAAAAGGTACTTAAGGGTTAGAACCTCAAATATTTTGATTTTTAATTTTTTGATTTTTAATTTTTGATATCAGTTTTTTTGTTTAACAGAAACAATGAGAAATTCAGGCCCAGAACTTGATAAGGCTAAACACCAGTGTCTTTCAACACTAAGATTCAGTTAACTATGATTCAGTCAGAAAAAGGAATGAATTTCTAAGGGAAAAGTAGTATACTTGCAGAAAAGTGAGTTGGGATAGTAATTCCAAAGTTAGAAACTTCAAACTGACTGTTATGTTTCTGAATTAGTTAAAATAAACATCTGCACATTTTTAGGAATGGAGATCCTTGCAGACACTGCAATCAGAATTAAAAACTATGCTTTTTTATATTGCTATAAAATATGATTTATCTTACAAGCCATATAAATCATGGTGGTGACGGTTGTATGTTTGTCTGCTTTCTTTAAAACTTTATGAAGAGGTATAGGTATTATCTCCCACAATATAGCCTACAGTTGGGGGTACAAAATGTCAGCACTGTGATTCTATACATCAATGTTATTAATATGATTTATTCTACAAATTAATGTTTTCCATATATTAATATGTATTAATATTATTTTTGTGGCCCATGAGAATTCATGCTGTTTGAATAACTTTTCTCTTAAGTTAAACTTTAGAAAAAAGTGGTTGCATGCTTTAATTATGATGCAGGTCCTATACCATTATTCCCTCAGTTGGGGAAAAGATACTTCTCAGTATGTGTAACACTAAAATCAAGCCAGGTTTAATGTGTTTACTTTTCAAGCTCCTTCGTATATATGGAAACTGAATTCAATAATCAGTTTATCAGTGTATTAAACCATGATATGGGGAAGGTATTGCTGCAGCTTTTCAGTAATGCTTCAGTACTTCCTACTATTCTGACTCTGGCTCTTCTTATAAATAGAAATTCAGAATAGAAGAGAAATACGCTGAAAGTGAATTTGCTCTCTAGCAGTCAATTCAATATCTGACCATTTACTCAGAAGTGAGAAACACATCTGGAATGTACAGAATGCACTTTGAAATGTACCTCCCTTCTTTTCCTCAGCCAAGGGACCTTCTAAATGTTCTCTCCCCTTTCAAACATTTCCATATCTTGCTATTTGTGTTCGTGTGTGTGTGTGTGTGTGTATGTACATGTGCTTGTGTGTGTGTATGTGTAAAGAGTGTGGTTAAAAGACATTAGCACCACTTTTTCCAGCAGGTATATACCAAGTAGAGCTATTCTTACATCAAAATAAATTGTACAAAGCTTGTTGGGTCATGTTTATTTTAATCTCAGCCCTGATGGATGAGATTAAAAGAAGCAGATTTGCTTATTATAAGTAGAAAACAATAGCACTCAGCTCTCTTTTTACTGGATTTGGCACTGTGCTCTTGTAAACCAGAAGGGCATGTTAATCCATAAGGATTTCTCCTCCCCACAGGCTTATTTCATGCTTAGGAAGTCTATGTGATTGTGATTTTTTTTTTCATTTCAAATTACAAGGTCATTAATTTTTTAAAAGTGTGCACCTTCTTGTCTGGAGAGCAACATATCCCCAGGAAACTCCTAGTACCTCTTTTCCTTCTTCATGATAAATATATAGACTCTTTTCTCAGGTCCAATATTTGGAACACAATTAAATTAATACATCTATAATAAGGCAGTTGTAATATTGAAGTTTTTAGTGTTTTTAGTTTTGAAATGAAAAAAGAATAAAAAGGAATCTACAGAATTTCAAAACAAAATAATAAATTACAATGTTTAATATATTGAATATTGTTATCTTCAAAGTAATTGTTCACATTAAAAGATATAGGCATGAAAAAATTAGCAAATAATGAAAGCACAAACCATTCATTTTGATGAACTAACAGAGATTAGGAGTATAATCATCTATCATCTATCTAGCTAGCTAGCTATGATCTTTTTTCTAATTTATTTTCTCCTTTCTTCATCCCAATTTTTCTTTCTTTTGGAACAGTTTCTCCCCCTTTCACTTTCACAATACCTATTGTACATTTTGGATCTTATTTACTCTTTCAATTATTTACACAGGGGGACAATATCATATTTATACATGTGAGCCTGATTTATTTCTCTTATGGTTATGGTCTCAAGTTGCATCCATTTACCTCAAGTTTATCCTTCTTATAGCTAAGTAGTACTCCATTGCATAAAAATACCACATTGTAAAAAATCCATTGCATAACTGATGGGTATTTGGATTGTTTCCAAGATTTAGCATGAAGAAAACCTTTCTGCATGGGAAATACTTCAAAGAATCAACAACTAGGATCTTATCTTATTAAAATGTTTTGGTGCATCAAAATAAATTTCCAAAAGAGTGAAAAGGTGACCAATATGTGGGAAAATATTTTAGCAAATTGTCCCCCAGACAAAGGACTTCTATCTAGAACATACAAAGAATTGAAAAAAAAATCAGGACTCATCCAACTCAAAGATCCAGTCCAAAAATGGGCATGAGATGAATATGCACTTCTCAGATGAAGAAATTCAAATAGAAAATAAATATATGAAAAAATGTTCAACATAACTGGCCACTCGAGAAATGCAAATTAAAACAACACTGAGATTCCATCTCACTTCAGAAAGAATGGTTATCATCAAGAAATCAATGAATAACAAGTTTGTAGTGTTCAAACAAGCTCATCCAAGTCTTTACATGACTGTTTACATGTACGTACTTAAGAAAGTCATGCAGCAATAATGCATTATATTACCTAGAGCTATTCGTCTCCTAAAGTCATGAGTTTACACTTTTGGAGCTGAAGAGTGTGTTTTGCTAAATCAGACAGATACTACGATGTGTATCTTAGTTTAATTGAACTGATTGTAAAGACACAATGACACTTAGAACATGACCACCTATAAAAACCGCTGCAAAATGAGTGGCAAACAGATATGTTACAGGGGAGGAAATGCATGTGTAATGGCAAAATCAGACGTCTGTCGTCTGCATTTAAAGTGTCAGAGATTCCTTAAGCTCTAAATGGTTCTATCCAATCTATTATTTCTGAGCTCAGGCTTCTTCAACCACCTTAGATTTACTCTTTTTCCGTAAATGTTTTAGTTTATAGTTTACTAAGTTGGAAGAGATAATTCATTCAACTATTTTTTAAAAGAAAATTAAAACTAAAGCAAATATTTGTCATGGTTTATGTCCATGGCCCCCAGGCCTCATGTATTTGCATTGTGCATTTGTGATTGGTTCATTGTCTAGTGCTTGGATTGGTGGTGTCAGTGCTACACCCTCCTAGGGGTGGAGCCAGGATGTGATGTAATGGCAGGAAGAAGGTCTCTCTCTCTTGTCGGTTTCTGCTTGCTGTTTGCAGCCACCATGAACTGCGGCCCGCCATGCCATCCTGCCTTGGAGCCAACTGAGTATGGACTGAAACCGCCAAAAACTGTAAGAAATAAACCTTTCCTTTCCCAACTTTGGGCATCAGGTATTTTGTCTCAGTGATGAGTAGAAATTAACTAAGAAAATATTAGACATGGGATCTTGTTTATTTGGGATTATTTATGAATTTGTAGCCTTTATTTATGAGTTTTTCAAAATGTAATATATGGAATGAAAGGCTTAGTAACAGAAAGTCCAAAGTGGACCCAACATTGCCTCACCATGGTACTCAGGCACAGAACCTTCATACCCTAAAGTGAGACCTGTGGCTGGTTTGTAGCAAACCAAATACGACAATGGTGGTAGAATATATGAGACTGTGATGCACAAATTTGCAGTTTCTGTGTTGCTGGTGAACTCTAATTGTCTTTTCGCCTCATCTACTCACTGGGGAAGGTCTGCAGCCAAGTGCTGGCTAGGAATTAAAACTCTCATTCTCACAGTCTGCAAGAAATGGAAGCCTAGAAACATCCACAGGCTCATTCATAGGCAAAGCTTCATGTGAGACACATCCCTGGTCCACATCTTGTTGAAGCTGTGAGAAAGCCCGGAGAAGAGGAATCAGCCAGAAAAGACAGGGCTTGTAATGGCCAGAAAATTTGTTGTAGCAAATGTATTAATGGAAGCTGAGAGTTTGTGGTACTTTGTTGTCCAATAACAATATAAGAGTTCTATACTTGCAAGCAATTCAAAACCTGTTTATCAATTCTTCCTGTCTCCAGTAGAAAATCAAGAGATGCAGGATCTGGAGCTATACTACTTACTTTTAAACCTAATATTTCCTAGTTACTTACCAGCTAGCTGATTTGATGTTTGCTGCATTGGCTGTCATAATTACCTCATTTTATGATTGTAGAATATTTGTCTTCAGTGCATCACTGGGAAGACAAATGAGTTAGTGCACTTAAAATGCATACAACAGAGCCTGGCATAGTGAACTGGTAAAGTGAATGACCTACAAAAATGATATGTTTCTTGGTATGTTAAAAACTCTTTCTAAGAGTATGAAATGCAAATGCACAAGAATGGTGTATATTTTGGAGGGGTGACTGCAAGAATCTGGTGAAAGCCTTACTCACTTCTGAAAAAGGGTTGGTTTTCGAGGTTCTATTCTACTCAGTTATGGCATACTTATATACAGAAGTAAAGGAAATGCACACGTAAGTGTCGCAGAACTGCTCTCAGTAAGTATGCGCCTTCATAGTTCCTAAGTTTTATTTGGTGAGGTAATACAAAATTATTCTGGTTTTCATTTCAAGGCCTCAAGGGATTTTGGGAAAGACATTCTACAGGTGTGATGTTTAAATATTTGCTAAGTGTTTAGTAACTGAATGAGCAAATTAATGGAAATTAAAATCTCATAATTGTTTTTGATTTGATTAAATTATTAAAAATGGCTAAAGAGTCCTGGTCTCCTTTTAGGTCAATAGCTAATCTCATAACACATAAAATAATAGAATAATATTACTTTTAATTTTTGTGGCACTTAAAATATATGGCCTTATTTTACATTTACATTTTTGGTGGTAGATAAGCCAACCTTATATTGCTGTAAATTTGCAGATATAGTAATGAATTCCTAGAGGTGAATCACATGCTACACAATTGTTCTTATATGCAGAGATGTTGAAAATTCACACAGTATTTCAAAAATTAGCATACACATATAGCTTATTTTTATTTTAAAAACAAAAAAGAGCAAAAACTATGATACACAATTTCAAAACAAAATAATAGAAGATAAACACTGGTCAATATATTGTGTATTATTATCTACAAAGTACTCATTCAGATTACAAGATACAGGCATGAAATAAATGATTGAATAATGAAATCACAAACTTCTTTTTGACAAACTAGTGAGATTAGTAGCATTGATATCTATCTTGAATATGTGTGTATATATATACATATATACTTATGAATATATACATGAGTATACACACACATGTAATCTTTTCCATTATTTCTTTTCTCCTTTCCAATGCATTTGTTGTTGCTTAGTAAGACTGCTAAGCTTCATTGTGTCATTGTCTTTAGATTGAGTATCTTCTAGGGAATTAGTAAATCGTACTTTTAGGTGTGTCTGGGTGGGTTATGAAAGTGTGACCTTGGGCATCATACATGGTCTCTGGTCTTTCTCTTTGACCCTGTGTTCCTCTGTTCTCTTTCCAGGCTGCCACAAAATAAGTATGTTCATGGTAGCATGTTTGCCTATTGCGTATTTCTACATTGGAACCAGCAGATTGTGGACTGAATGTCATAATGTTACATGAAAAACCTCTCTTCCTTTAAATTGCAAGAGTGAGCTCCTGAGAATATAGTGGATCTATAAGTAGCAAGGTAAAGAGCCTTTATGAGAGAAACAGCTCAGCACTAGATTTACCACCATGGAGAAGACCAGATGAAAGGAGAGGGATTCTCACTATCCAGGAAGAAACTAAGGAAAAAGAAAAAGAAAAAAAAAGAAAAGAAAAACGTGGACAGAAGGCTGGAGCCAGACTCACTGTCACCAGAGCCAGTCCCACACTATGCTAGGTGTCTTAGAGGCAGACAACTCATGGTTGAGCTGAAGTTGAAGCCACTCTGGGGTTGGCGAGCCTGAGACCCTCAACAGGAGGATGCATGCCAACAGAGAATGGACCAGCGTGGAGATCTGCATTAACCCACAGTGAGTGCTTAGAATTTGGTTCTCCCAGGGGATGGGGTGACTGGCTGGGCAACATATTGGAATTGGGCATCATGGGCCTAAACCCAGAACAACAGTGGCTTCAGTTGGCCACTCCTGGCCCAGATAAGATTGGTGGGATCTGCTTGGGCTGGGTCACACCCTTGGTCAGGACTCAATAGCCAAGGACACACACTAACATGGTGAAGACCCTTGCTGGTTGACCTCCTCAGAGAAGAGGGACCAGCCTACACTTTCACTGCTTGCACCACATTGATCAACAGCAAACTGGAGAGAGCACCAATCCCTAGCCAGCCTGCTTCAGAAAAACTGTAACCAATATGGAAAGGGGCTGGGGCCTCCACCATACACCATCTGGAAGAAACCAGAAACATGACAAGAGAAAGAAAAAAGAAAAGGCTCCAGCCATCAACCCAGGGAATATGCAATATTAGACACAGCATCAACTGATATAAAGAAATATCTTTGTGACTTTGAAGAAGAACTCAAAACTGAAATACTAATTTAAGTAATGGAAGATATAAGAAGATTAATAAAAGAAATGCTAAACACCTCTCAAGAAGACACAGATGGAACAATGGAGAAACACAGAAAAAGGAGGGAAATCTTTGATGAAGAATATAAAAAAAACCCTAGAATATATGAAACAGATTCAAAGAGATTACTAGGAAATTAAAAACTCTATTGAAAACTGGCAAAATTACTTGAAAGAAACTGAAGATAGATTATCAAAATTTGAAGATAGGTTTGCAATGTGTGATTGTGAAGGCAAAGATCTCTTAAAAAATAACAAGGAACCATAAAGTAACAACACAAAGACTAGAAGATGACAAGAGGATCTATAACTTAAGAATAAAAAATGTGAGTGAAGAAGCAGGGATAAACACAAATGAAATACAAAGGCTATTCACAGAAATAATTAAGGAAAACTTCCCAAGCATAGGAAAAGGAAATGATATTCAGATGTATGAGGCATACAGAACTCCAGCCACCTACAAAAACAGATCTACACCCAGATGTATAATAATCAAGATCCCAGAAATCCATCACAAGAACAGAATATTAAAAGTGTCAGAGAAAAAAAAACAGATCAAATATAAAGGAAAACCCATCAAAATCACTACAGACTTCTTGACACAGACCATCAAATCAAGGAGAGCTTGGAGAGAGGTACTCCAAGCCCTGAAAGAAAATAACCTCCAACCCAGATTGATGTACCCTGCAAAACTGTCCCTCAAAATTAATGGAGAAACAAGATGCTTCTATGCCAAAGAGGAACTGGAGGAGTTTGTGACCACCAGTCCAACCCTACAAAAAACACTGAAGGACATTCTAGAGAGAGAGAGGAAAAAACACCAAGATATCAGGAACAGTGGCAGAGAGCCCTCAATGAATGGGGCAGACACTGGAATGAAGAAGAAGAGTAGACAACCAGTGGCAGAAAAATAGTGTAGCAGAAATGAGGCAGAGAAATTTGGTTATAATTTCTAACACAGATGACCTTGACACACTAACAGGAAGAAACACAAACAGAGTGATCAGGAGATAGGGTCCATCGAGATGCTCTGTATAAGAAATATAATCAACCTGAAAGAGGGTTTATGGACCAAAAGTCAAATATGAGAAAACAATGTTCTATGTGACAGGGAACCAGAGAGAAATAGGGGCAGCTCATCCAGCAGCTGTAGATAGGTTGGAAAGACATGACACTTTTGCACAGTGGAGAACTACTCAGCTATAAGGAAGGAAAACCTAGAGGCTTTTGTAGGTAAAGGAATACAACTTAAGATCAGGCTCAGGGGTAAAAAGGTTCAGAACAACTTAGGTAAATAGTACGTTGCCTCCCTAATCTAAAAACTGAAGGAATTAGTGGGACCCAAAATGTACAATGTACACTGTGAAAGTGAAAGGGGAGGAATTATCTAAAAAAGGAAGGCAGAGGACATTGTAAATAGTGTATCAGGATTTAAAACACAGATTATTCTCATCATTCTGCTTAGTTTGATTATATTCTGTTCAAGTCTGTCTAGTTTTATTAGATTTGAGGGCACAGACAGCTATTCTAAAAATAGGAGGATATACTATGGTAACCATCCTTAATTTCCTATTAACTTAAACTGAAGCCCTGTATTACTTATACTGTCTTATTATGACTGATCTTATTTGAATCTGGTTTGTTAGATCTCTGTTTTTCTTGACTGGATTTATTAGAATCTGTCATGTATGATAGTATCAAGTCTGAGAGTATAGGCAACTACTCTGAAGATAACAAGATTCACTATGCTACCCATTCTGGTTTGACTATTACCTGTTTTTGAAGTCTTATAATGTCTCCAATTTTTTAAATTAATATTGTTTTATACTGCTATGTTCAATTATACTATGCCTGATGATATAGACAATTCTATTGAAGATAACAAGAGACATCATAGTAACCATTGTAGATCACCTTGTATTGTGGTTTTATATGTCTTTTTTGTTTCATATTTTTCTGGAATTTGTTTTGTTTTTTCTTGTTTTGTTTTGTTTTGTTTTGTTTTTCCCTCTCATACAGAAAGGATAGTTATACATGTAGAGACTCATGCATGCATAGAAATTCTAAACAGTTTACGAGAATTGATTATACAATGCACGATGAAATGAGCAGCTACTTTGAAGGAAAAGAGACACTAGGATACCCAGTGCTGATTCCGTAACATCATGGTGTGAAATCCAGCAATACTATTATTCTTTGTTCAGAGTGATTTTAGCCTTTTTGTTTTGTTTAAGTTCAACATACGTGAAGGTATGGACAGCTATTTTGAAGAGAATGAGAGACACTATGCAGCCATTGTTGACTTCTTTATTGTTGGGTCTAAAAGACCTAAAATGCCTTCATCATCCTGTTCTGATCAGTTTTATACTATTTTGGTTTGTATGAATTCTCTGTATGTGAAGATATGGACAAACTATTTGGAAGAAAACAAGAGACAATATGATAGACAGTGAAGATCTCTGGTCATCTTGCTTTGAAATCTGTGTCTCTTACTTTGTTTTTCTTATGATCTGTTTTGTTCTGTTTAGTTTTACCCTCTTTAAAATAAAATTTAAAAAAATAAATTGCAAGGGTCCAATATTGTGCCCCAGCGATGGAGAAACTGATCAATGCATTTATCATATTACTAATAGTACATTATTTGAGGGTTGGGGTTATAGCTCAGTGACACAAACTCCTTCCTGGTGAGCATGAGATCCTGCAGTCGACTCCCAGTACCAATAAATGAATGAATGAATGAATAAATAAATAAATGAAAATAGTAAACCATTTGAAATTTTAAATGGTCACTGTTTGTCCCACTTTCGTTACCAGCTTTGACTCAGAGCAAATCAATTACAAAACAGTTATAATTTCTTGCTATTATGTGATGTCTTAAACATCTATTTTAAGATTTAATGATACTAATATACAAACAATATATTTTACAGATATAAAAGCTGTATAAAAATTTACATATATAGATTGCAAATGTTTTTGAAGTAATTATTAACATAATATAGTTTTTAAAAAGTAAAATTTTAAAAAGTAAAATTTTTTAAAATAATTGGTTAAAGTAATTTTTAAAAAGTAAAGTTTTATTACAGATATAAGCCATCACCTGTAATACCTGTGTTTTGCCATATTATATGCTGATAATTATAGTCAAGGTCATTTGAAAATGTTGTTTGTTCTTTTGATATGTACTCCTAGATTTCTAAATGTATGTTTATAACACCATGTACTGATGGACCCTTTTTAGACCATAGCTACACACACACATTTCTTCTTTTCCAATAGTTTCCAATTAGTTGTAAATAAATTTTCATTAAATCATTTATAATTTTGTCACAAGGCATTAATTTTTCCTGACAAATTTTAATTGATTTTATGCCTTCTGTCTCATATTTATGTATCTCCCACTATTTCTTAAAACTTCAAGTGAATTCAGAAAAGGCATTTTCAATAAGATGAAATGAAGTTCCAAGTGTCATCACTAGAAATGGTGCTGCTGATGTCTGCCATCCATGTATTCACATCTGTATCACTCCTCATGCAATGATGATCCTCATTTTTCTTGTGAATCTCCCACCTGGTAGATTTACTTCTCTATTTTGTGATCCCCATGTATTTCTGGGGGTGAATAAATGGAATGCAATTTTCAAAAATTTAATGCATATTTCTTTGGTACTACTAATTTATTTGTCTTTAAGACACTAAAGACCACTAAACTTTATGTCAAGAGCTGTCTTGATTACAAATATTAGCTCTATAATATGTTTTTAGTTTCCTGGAATAAAATTGTAGCTTAAGAAAAATTTACTTCAAAAATTTTGAATGCATTTTTATATTTTTTTCTAATAAAATATTTTAATTAAATAGCACCAGAAGTGTAACTTCAGGAGATGAATTTAATGGATTTTCTAGGCTGTTCAGATGGAACAGGAGATCACTAACAAATATAGAAGTACATACTGCCTATTCATCAATAATTAAATTCTCAGCATGTGCTGAGTTTTAAGTGTGTGGCCAAGCATCATACTAATTATATCACTGTTACTAAAGTATTTAATTTCCACAAAGTCTTATATTACATTCTAACTTTACAGGTGAGGAAATAGGTTGTGAAAGAGAAAAAGTTCATTTAGTAGTGGTCTACTGAATTAAGGGGAAAGACAGAGATTTTAATACAGTTCTTTAAATTAATTGGTAAAATTTCCTATCTCTGTACAAAAATCTAATATGATTATTTATGTTTCTAAATCTGCTTCAACATTTCTGGCCTCATAGTTATCTTCAGGAGCATGAACTATTATTAACATGATTAGTATTTTATTATTAATAAATTATCAGTAAATTCTGTAAAATACAATTTATTTTACAAGGAAAATTTGTAGGTTATATCTTGTGAAAATGAAATGTTTTCTTTTTAGGAGGCTTTTGGTAGCCATCCAATTAATGTTTTATTTTTAAAGTAAATATGTATTTTCAATAATTTTTTACACTGAAATTGTAAATTGAGGACCTATGATTAAGTAAACAAAGAGTTACAGAAGATTTAGAAACTCCTAACTTTTAAAGTATCATCAGTTAGGTTTCTCATAATCTAGGCAACATCTTCTTTATATATGATTTTAAAATTTCAGTGGAGATAAATTGGAAATGAACACAGGCATTCAACTTAACATAAATTGCCTCAAGTTTATGTTTTGTAACCAGATGTGTAAACTTGTGAAATTCATGAAATTTTGTGTCTCAAATTCCTCAAATAAAAAAAAAATTCTTTAAAATGTGGTGGAAATGAAGAAAGCAAATATATATGCATATATATGTGTTTATGTATATATTTACAAGATAGATAATTGTACTACAAATCTCCATTAGTTCATCAAAAAGAACAGTTTGTGCTTTTATGATTGATCATTTGTTTAAAGCCTAGATCTTGTAACCTGAGTGACTACTTCTAAGGTAACAATATATAATATATTAACTAGTGATAATTTCCTGTTTTTGAAATTCTATATCATTTTAATCCTTTTTTCTGTTTTGCTTTTTAAACTAAAAAAGAGAAATGCTTAAATGTTAAATAACTGAATCGATAAATGATTACTAGCTGTATGCTATTGTACCAAATATGAAGAAGAAAAGTTTCAGAGATGTTGAACATTCAATCATGCAGAAGATATTTTTCTACAGTTAATGTGAAAATATTATAATGTAGAAATATTTAGCAAATTTGATCTAAGGATACAATTATAAAAACAAGATATGTTTCATATATGTTGTGGCTATACCCTTCATGAATTCTTTATAAACTTATAGAATCCTGGTTTTTCTTATATTCTTCCTAAGTTTTACAGTCAGAAAGATTAAGGGCTGTATGTGTTCACTGCATATGTGAATTAAATACAATGCCAAAGTGAAGGACAACCTCATTCATACATCTCAGTAATGATGATTGGAAAACAAGTGATATTCCTTTAAACTCTTCTCTAGACTTACTGAAATATAGGTAACCTAACAAAGCAAAAGGAATACAGTGATTTGGAGAATAATCAAGGCTAAACAAATAAAATGTAATGTATCTGAGGAAAGATGAGATAATGTTCATAACTTTAGTGACAGTAAAAGTCTGTTTCACAGTTTGATAGAAAGAAACTTAGAACAAAACTAACTGCCTGTATGTAGTATGTTCAACTGATTTGATGACATTTATGATGGTATAAATAAAATGGATAAAAAACAAATACTGATTAAAAACCAAATTCATTGTTTCCTTATAAATAAAGTTTATCTGATTATATGTCTTCTAGAAAGAAGAATTTTTAAACAAAGCTTGAGGATAAACAATTAAATAAGTTTAAAGTAACTGTGATGATCTTTTTCCTTTGCAATTTATTGATGCCTATTGAAATATTTGTGGTTTTTTCATTGTTTCTGGCTATGTAAAATTTTATATTTTCTGTGGAAAACTTTGGATATTCTTTGAATATGAAATGTAATATTTCTGTGTGGTACAACAACTTCACTCCCCTAAAATAAAACCAAAGAGGAATCAAACAGTGCATGTGTGCATCAGTGTTCACTGCAGTACTATTCAGAAGAGCCAAAAGATAGAAAAGATCCACATATCAAAAAATAAATGAATGGAAAAAGTCTTAATTACATACAATTAAATAATAATAGAGTTGAACTTCTAGCACATTGTAATATAAATGAAACTGGAAATAATTATAAAAAGTATAAAAAAGACACAAAAAATAACATGCAACTCTTTTTATGTAAATAATTTAGAATACACAAATTCTTACAGGATTAGTAAATTAGATATTTCTGAGTTCAAAGATGAGATAGTTGAGTTATAGCTTAGGTATTACTGAGTTCATTGTCAATGTAATTAATGCAACTGAACTGTACACTTTTTAGTGATTAAAATGTTAAAACTTATGTATATTTTACTATAATAAAACATTTTAAAAAATAGTTGTGTAGAATGTTCAAATAATGCTCTACTTCTTTTCTAAAACTGTTCTAAATGAAGAGAAAGAACTTTAAAGTATATTAAATCCTATTAGAATGAATGAAACTAGAAAAAGATAGGAAATCTCAAAAGTTAGAAATTATAATACATTCAGAGGGGAAAAAGCTAATGTAGGAGACTACTTGATCCCAATAGGCTGTTCATGATGCAGAACTCTGAAAGTGTCAGGAGTCAAGTGCCCCAGGTACCTGCTAAAATGAAGGTGGGAAGAATTTGAAGGCAGTGGGAACAGTGGAAAACTAACAAGAGAAAATTGTTAGAGCTCTATATTCTCTCCCTATCTTTGCCCAAGTGAGCAATGCACCTCCCTCTGTGCACATGACAAGAGGTTTACTTTCTGATGAGCTTTAATTCAGAAGATTGTGGACACCAGGACCAGCTAAGATGGGATTGAGAGATGCACACTTTGAGCCATGGTTCTCCAGGACAGTACTATAAACTCTCTGGTGACACCTTAGGAAGGTTTACAAGACGATATTAGTCCATTTCAGACAGTCATTAAGACATTCTAAGGGTTTAAGATAGATCATACAGATGATTTTTGTTAAATATACAGATTCTAAGAAACCAAAATTATTGTTCCATGAAAGATCTTTTGTGAGTCAGAGGTAAAGGCTCTAAGCTGGGGGTATGACTTTGTGGGTATGACTTTTGTATAATGGAGGGAATTAAGCATTGACACATAGATCTTAAAGAAATCAAATAACCTTCTACAGAGTGGAGGGAGATGGTAAGACAAACAAACAATAAATAAGCAAACTGTCTTTGGGTCCCCAATTCTAAGTGATCAGGTTGAGCAGGTTACTCACTTCATAAAAAGATTCTTCTTATGCAGAAGCAAGGATGACTTACAGAACGAAAGCATGAGCTTAGAAGTTCAGATCAATCAGTACAGAGAACAAGAAGAATCAAGCCTTAATCATGGAAATAGCACCACATCCAGGCAGATTTGAGAGTCACTATGAGATAGTGATGGCTCCAATCTTTGCCTCCCATTTTCCACCATTTAAAAAAAATCCTAGTCATTATAATATTCCTGACATACTATTATATTTTGACACACACATGAGGAACGACTTGTTTTACTTCTTATGTCTTTAGGTTAAAGCCATTCAAACTCCAAGACCCTCATCAGCCCCTGGATCTGATCCACATGCTGAGATTCTACACTTGGAGCTGTTGCTGGTGGCATAGTATTAGAGACATTGTTCGATCTACGGAACAAGGAGGTATGTTTTTTAAGTTGGAAAGGGAGAAGAAACATGTGACTTCAGAGCAGAGAAGGAAATTAAAACTCTGTCTGAAAAAATTTTCATAGACCTCTATCAAGAAATGGGCCTACACTTGAACCTGGCTCTTTTAGGGTCTTATTTCATAATCAATAAAGAAAAGACAGGAATGATATTCCCTAGCCTGTCACAGTAGGATATGAAGGGGAGGTAACCTTGTTTCTATTTCATAGATTGCTACTTTTTAAAATTTCTGCACTACCAGAGAACTACTTGGGATTACTGCACCATGAGGCAAGTTAGACCCTGTAGAAAAACTTGCATACAGTCTCCTCCCTACATTGCTGCTGAGGAGCCAGATGCACCTATTGTGACATGTATACAGCCTTGGAAACACCTCAGCAACACAATCTTTGCAGGTGAGGACCTACATATCATGAGCAGAGAAGAGTAAGTCATAAAGTCCTTTCCCCAACCTGGACCATATTGTGTTCACTAAGCATTATCACAGGTTGATATTTAGCTATGCTCTCTATGGAGAGTTCTGAAAAACCAAACAGGACTTATATTTGACTTAGCTATTAGCCTTCTATGAAAGTTAAAGCCATTATATTACAGTGATACATGCATACCCATTTTATATCATCACAATTCATAATACTACATATTTGAAGTGTCCTATATATCCAGCAACAGAGGAATGGATATAGAAAATGTGGTATTTTCATATAATGGCATACTTCCCTCTCACAAAGTTATACCTGAGTTATTTGTAGAAAAGTTGATGCATCTTGAAACTATACTGTTAAGTGAAATAAGTTTGATATGTAAGCTTAAATATCATATAGTTTCTCTTATTTGAGAAAACTAAATAATAAATGCAGAGCAAAATAAAAGATAAATGATCAAATGTAAGGGGGAGATAGATCTTTCTTAAATGGAGAGGATTAAGAGGTAGAAAGAAGGGGGAAAGAGTGGAGGAAAAGGGATTGATAAAGGATTTGAGATTTGTTACATACAGGTACAAACTCCACACAGGGAATGTAAACATTATATATTGCAAACAGGTACAATATAAATAAAATTCAAAAATGGCATGAATCTGAATAAAATCAGACTTCTCTAAAACAGCTATGGAGAACAGTAGCTCTAATCTCTTCAGTTTCTCAAAACACACACACACACACAACACACACACACACACAACACACACACACACACAGACACACACACACACACACAAAATCTTGCACACAAAATCTCCCTTCAGCTATACAGCATATAAAGATAAAAACACATTGATATATCAAAGTATAAAAGTGTCAACTTTTACTTGTCATTCCTTAAGAAGTTTCACCAAACATGGCAATACAGAAATATAGAGAAATAAAGGAGACTAAATGAGGAGTAGATCAGCCTAGGAGATACACATTTATTTATATACTGAGAGGCAGTCTCAGAATGAAACCTTTGCAACTGACTTTGACATAAACCTAGAACAATTTTGTAGCTATATGATAGAAAATCTTTGAGAATAATAATCAAATTATTATTGATACAAGTGTATAAGCATAGAGCAAATTGATTAATATATTTTTATAGAAAGTCTGGTCACTGGTTTGTGATAGACATATTATAAAAATGCAATAAAAAATCACACCTAACCAGCAACTCCCTCAGCAATATTTACCTACAGGAGTAAAAAGAATATATCACTTTAAACTTTTAAAAAGAACATTCAATTAAAATCTTATACATTGCTGAAGGGTTAAGTGTTCAAATTCATATTAATAAAAACACTGAGGGACAAAGCAAACTAGGTCATAAAAGCAATCAATTTAAAGGCAAATGGCATCATCTATGCTTTTAGAACCAGAAATTTATGAATTTTCTTGTTCAGTGGAGAAAATAACAATTCTAAATAATTAAGCTGAGAGACTACTCTTATCTGATATGTCAGGAAAATTGTTTTGCAAAATATGCTCAACTTAAACAGCCAGTGAAACAACACTGATGTCAGTCGAAACTATAGCTCACAATCTGTTAAATTTTGTGCATGTGGGTATGTGTGAATAGGCAAAAGCTGTTCCTGCCAATATCCTTATGAAAACATTCAAATACTGAATAACTTTGTCTTTTAAATCTGAGGAATGAGTAATTTGGGAATAACATGTTGTTATAATCACTGCTTCCCAAAGACTAATAGCACTGTTTGTTACTGAGTTTTCACATTTTCCTCCTTGCTTAGACACTTTGCTAAATGACTTGTATATGTATCTGTGTATTTTTTATTCTCAAACTAATAATATTCTCAATCTGTCAAAAAATCATGTGGTTCTATCTTCATATTGTATGTCTCACAACTGACCTGGTAAACACATATTCAAACACATATTCTTTCTCATAATCTGCAACGATTACTCATCATGTGAGTGACTATATATATATATATATATAATCAAAATGATAAAAAATTGATCAATCTGCAATTCTCTTGGCGCAAAAGCCAAACTCTTCACAAAAACTGATCATGACCTTCCCTTCAATAACCAAAATCTTATTAATTCTGGGACCTCATTCTTTCTCTGTCTCACTTCCTTGGAAGCCCAGAGCATCTTAGTTGGTCCTCAGTGATGTCAAATTTGCCCTCAGTAAGGAATTCACTATGATACTTAGTCTCTGCTTGAACCATGCTTTTTGCCACATATTTGTGGTTTTCACTGATTGACTCTATTTCCCTAAAACAATGTCTCACATATAAACTTCACTTCAACAATTATTTTCTAAACAACACTGTTATTAGGTTATGTTGGCAGGCATGGGGAACAAGATGACAATTCATGACAACTTTTCTATTTAAATTTTTTCCTTTACTTTCCATTTCCCAATCTTACCTTAGTCATTTTGCATTTTCTACAATCTGCAACTGTCTTCCTTCCAATCTATGTTTCTAATCCATATGACAACTTAATTATTTTATGCACATTACACTAAAATCTTTAGCGTAAGGTTTAAATTTCCAAATATAGGGAGTGTAGTAAAAAAATAATTCATGAAAAAATGTAGTTCCCAAACTCAAAAACCAAAGCCATACCTTAAAACCAAAGTCCCTCAATTATAGCATGCTTTAGAGAATGACAGTATGAAGTTGACTAAAGTATATATTCCTTTCCACATGAAAGTTTTTAACAGGGATTTTGGAAACGGAAACTGAATATGCTCACATACCTTCCCTAACAACTGGAGTCATTATAAAATTTACACTTTACAGATGTGTCCTGGGAATTAAGAACTAAATAATATACAATTCCAAAGGCAGAGTGATTGTTTACAAAGCAACTTATTTTTAGCCAAGCTCTTTCATGGAGGTACAGTTAATTTTGGGTGTGAGTTAATGAGAAGACACAGTCTACATAGAAAAAAATATATAAGAGTAGGTACTGGGGCAGGAAAAAACTCAGGTAAGTCCAAATGGACTAGATTAGAAAGAAAACCACAGAATAAGAAAAGTGAAGAAAACTCAAAAGTTAGAGCAATTTTAAAAGGAACTGAAGGAGAAATAAGCCCCCCCACTCCCCCACACCAATTAAAGGAAAAGTAAGAATGAATTTGACTAAGTAGTTCTTGAATCTATGGTTTAATGTTTTTCATCTATATTGGTAAGGGCTTGACAATTATTTTTTGCAGTATTTCTTCTGTATCATTTTCTTTTCTATTTCTAGGATTCTACATATACATTAATTTTTATTGTTATTTTCCCGTATGTATTCCCACACATTCTCTGAACTTCAGTTTGCATATTGTCATTTGTTTTTGCTCAAGAATCTTGTCTTTTTGTTTAATGCACTTATAAGACTATTAATCATATTAAATATTATTAATTTCAGAAAATATTTTTCAACTCTAGAATTTCAATAATTTTTAAATTTAAACTTATTATCAGCTTATATTGAAATTATCTGATTTATAAATATGATAACCCATATTCATTCTATATTTATATATATATATATATATATATAAACCATACATTAAGTTTTTTCTTTCAAACATCATCCCTTGTAAATCTTTGGTTTTTATTTCATATTTATCTTTTTAATTATATTATTCTGATTCTCATAATACCTAGCAATATTTTTATTGAATTTATTATGTTTGTATAACATTATTGAGATTTATTTTGTGGTTAGATTAAGTGACGAGATTATCACCTGCACTAGGTGATACTTTGCAGTAATATTGATGAAGTATACTCCTATTCCTGGGTCACAGTCACACAGATTTTAAGCTCTTGACTTAGTACCAAAAATTTTTTTTGTTTAGTGTTCTGGGAGTATTTAAATTACTTTTCCCCCTGATTCTTACAGCTTCAGAACTCAGCATATTTATTTAAAGAACCATTAGCTATGATTACAGGAGACACTTAAAATCTAGCTGTTCCATCCTCAAGTGAAAAACCCAAAATTCTGTTATTTTCTCTATAGTTAAAGTTGTCTCTTTATTGATGACACACCTAGGTTTTCAGTCTTTGTCACATGCAAAGAATTGTCAGATGAAACAGAAAATAACCTGTCTACAATTTTTATGTCTTCTCTATTTATATAATTTCAATGCAGTCTTATAGGAGGCTTGGTTTCTACAATAAAGTCTATACCATCTGAAGGCAGATACACTTGAGCTTTCAAACGTTAAATACATTTTTTCTAAAATTGAAATTCTTTGAAAAAATCAATTTTTATGGATTTTCTAAGGCAAACAAAAATAAGCAATGTTAAAAAATTAAGATATTACTAAATCAGTTTTTGTACTAGAAAGATAGAGGAGATAATCAAAATAAATTTATGTCAATACTTTTGAAAAAGGTAGATGAACAAATTTCCAAGAAAATGTAAGTTGTGTTAACAACACAAACAAAATCATATATCTGAGTAATATTATATGCTAACTGAAACTCAATACTTGAATGAACACTAATAAAAAAGACAGTAAGTAGAGCGAATTTTATTCCAGTTTTTAAGATTGAAAAAGTGGGGTCATGTCAATGCATTTTATGAGCCCAGAATAATGTGACACAAAAACCTATTGAAAACAATGCAAGAAAAAAACTAATACATTTTGAAAATTGAAAAAAATCTTTTAAAAAGTTTATATATTGAATATACTATGTTAAAAAGAAACAATTTTATACATACATACATAGGTTATATTTCATAAATATAAGGGTGTTTAATATTTAACAGTGTTTCAATTCAAATAACCATCCCCAAAATAAAAATAAGATGTATGATCATCTTAATAGAAGCTCAAATCAAAGTTTTGGAATTCTAGATCTTTTTCTTCTACTATGGAAAAGAAATAGAAAATGTTCATGCTCATATATATTTACCAAGATTTATAGTAAACATTATAATTTAGAGTAAAATAAATTTAGAGTAAAATAAATTTTTAATGATATTGGAAATTAGATAAGTACATATATTTTTTTCTTCAGTGTGATTTGTCAACAGAAAAAATTGAAACATAAATGAGAGGAAAAAAGGGAGAAAATTTAACTTAGCTAAGAAAACATGATAACTTTTATAGGTACCCAATAGAATCTAAAAACAAATGCGAGTAAATTTACTGACATTGTTTGACAAATTAAAATAATGTTTTCCACATATCAGCCAGATGTAATTATAACATAAGATCAACAACATACACCTTTTCCAATAGCACAGAGCATTAAGTATCAGACAAAGTATATATGAACTGAAATAGATGCTTCCACTTTACAAATATTTGGAATATAATATATATGAATTAAAGAAGAGCCATATAAATGATGGCATATATTAAAGTATATGCATGAATTAGATTGATACATTTTTAAATGTCATCAGTTATGCAAAAGTTTATCAAATGTGATAATTGAATCTCAGTAAAATTTCCAATTAGATTTTGATTGTGGCATTTAAACCAGATAACCAATTCAAAATTTACAAAAGCATTAGAATGACAATGATCTTGATACCATATTTGCATATTTGCAATATGCCTCTTTCCATTGTGAAGACATATTATAAAACTGTAGTAACTAAAACGCTCAGTTTACCTAACATATTCAAAATTGTGGAATGTAGGGCATGGGTATCTTGGAGGACAAAGGTCAAATAGAGATTCATGTAGACAATGAATCATAATAACTAATTCACAGCTTGCATAAAATCAATCACAAATAAAATGGTTTAACTATAAAAATTATAGATTATGCTTGCTTATGATTTAGGTTTCAGGAATATTTTTTAAAATTTTTTTTTATTTTATTTTAAAAAGGAGTAAAATTAAACACAACAAAACAAAACAGAATGGGACATAAGAAAGCATAAATTTCAAAGCAAGACAACCAGAGATCTTCACTATCTGTCATATTGTCTCTTGTTTTCCTCCAAATGGTTGTCCTTATCTTTGCATATGGAGAGCTCATACTAAATAACATAGTCAATCTTTTCACAAGATATGTAGTTCACTGGCTCCCACTTGCTAGGCAGGGGGGAGGGGGAAGGGGGACACGGGATGGGGGACAGGACAACATGAGATGTCTGATTCTCAGCCCACATGCAGGCAGGATCACAGTTGCCCTCCAGAGATGGCAAGAGTTCCTTGTTCTCCCGGCACCCCAAGGGAACCATATGTGCAGGTCCCAATGTGCCAGGGTCTCTCTCCTTCAGGCAGCCCAAAGTCTTCCACACTCTCAGTTGCCCCCCAGAGAGGGGAGGAGCTCCTTATTCCCCCCGGCACCCTGAGTCAACCACATGGTGCAGGTTCCAAGGTGCCAGGTTCTCTACCCTGAAGGCCCTGTAAAGTCCACCATACTCACCTGCTATTTCTTTCTGATGAACTGACCATTCCATTTCCAAAGTTCTGAAATGGCCAACAGACCACACAAAGAATTCTCTTTAGGCTCCTGTTTGAAACCAGCAGCTACAGCGATCTGCTGGCCTTGCTTCATTGCCATTCCAGGAATATTTTTAAAGGTATACAAAAAAAGCAGTTACCACATTGAATTGTCTTAAAACTGAGGACTAAGAGGTTCCTTTAAGAGAATGAAAAGGTAAGCTTCAGCATTTTGAAATTTTGCATTTTATAATGCATAAAATCGACAACTGAAAAAAGAGAACTTTGACTATATCACACTGGGGTTCTCATAGAGTGGCTTTCAAGGTCTCATAAAATTTAGCATCCATTTTTATTCCTAGATATATTTTATTTTACACTATCTCTTTTCCTTCCTAGAGCTTTACTAACTTATGATTCCCTGAACACTAAATGCGCCTTTCAACTGTTTACACTTTTTAGTAACTGTTCATATTCCTATTGCTCAGGACAAATTCATTTTCCCTTCTCTTATTGAAGCCCAGTTATATTCTGATTTTTTTAAAAAAGCAACCCAGATATCATTTCTATTGTAAGAGACTCTGATATTTCTTCTATCTGTTGTAAAAGAAAAACCTGTGCCTTTCATCTATTCACTATCATTTTTCTCTGATATGAATCAATATTTCTTTCTCTTTTTCATCATTTAGATATGCTTGCAAAATATAACAATTACATTCATCTAGAGAAATTGGTATACATACTGTATCATTTTAAACTTGTATTTTAAAGAGAAAAAAGAAAAAACATAAAAATCAAGAAGCAAACAAACCAAACAACAACAACAACAAAAGCAAAATGATAATAAAAAACAACAACAGCTATATAGATTTTCAAAGCAAGATGATAGGAATTTAACAATTGTTGTTATATTGCTTATTGTTATTTTCAAAATAGTTGCTCAGGACACCAGATACAGGAATAAAACAAAACAGTGAAATGGAACAAAACATTGGATTTCAAAAACAAGGCAGAAGGAAATCCCTCACAGTTGCCATGGTGCATATTGTTATCCTCCAAATAGATGCCCAGACCACCAGCCAGTTGCTTATGGGGCGGGTGGAGGGGGTGTTGCTCTTCACGTTTCCCAGCTCATGCACTGGCTGGTTCACCAGGAGGTGTGGTTTGGCTTCTTTCCCTTCTACATAACTACGTATTGTATCTTAATTATTTTTGTCATATTTGATGATTTTATAATTGTAAAATTATATTTTATAATTTTATTTCTCCATCTTCTCTTCTCCTCCCTGCTTGTCCTCCTCCTCTTTCTCCTTTTCCTTCTGTTCTGGTTCTTCTCCTTCTCCCTCACTTCCTCTGCCTTCTTCTTTTTCTTCTTGTATTAATTCTTTAATAACCACCACCTCTTTTATAGTTTTATCATCTACCATCTTAGGTAAACTTTATCCTTCTATACTTATATTTAGGTTCCTCACTACATATTTATCCTTACACACATTGTAATCATTCTTTAGTTCTTACAACTCCAGTGAAGTGTTCTGGACATAGTTATCTGTTTCTTCCACAAATTCTCTAATATTTGACCAACATGACTCTGATCATCTGATTTTGTTTTTTACTAGCCTTATAACATACAGAACTCTTGAATTTTTGTGAATGCAAGCCTTCCTCTTGTTAAATTATTTATGGTAAAGATTCAGAGTGAACAAGGTCATTGCAGGGGTAAAACACTATTAAAGTTTGAATTTTGAGTTGTTTTGAATGTGTTAAACATATACTTCTGTCTATACTGTATCACAAGGCACAAACAAGTTATAAACTTATGTTGTCAAATGGATATAATTTATTTTGTTTAGCCCTTAAACAAATACTCGTGAGACCCTCCCTTACTAACTAAAAATATTGCATAATAAGTGGTAGCTTTCAAATAACGACTTTTCTGCTGGGTGACATTGGGCCTATCATCAAGTTTTTGCACTACCTGAAATGTGATTTATTCAATAATAATAGTGATATTAGTAAATCTGAGAGCATAGACCTAATTCCACTTATGTTACTGGTTTTAAATATATTGTTTATATCAAGCTTTCTCTAAAACAACATGAGATAGCATTCATTGTCCTTTTTTACAGATGACAAAAATGATAAAAAGAAAGAGTAGTTCAAGTCTATACAGCTAGTAGGTAACAGAATAGAGATTTGAACCTCCTCAGTCTCATTCCATAGTCTTCAGTCAACCATGTTATGTGTTGACTTTCACTGTGGTCCTGGTAATTGCACTTTGTTAATCATTCATAGCTTCCATATTGTTAACTTCTTAGAAATCAGATATTTGATAAAAGATTCTGATTCACTTCATGAATCCACATCACTGAAATACATATATGCTTTCTTTAACTAACTATCCCAAAATGTAAGTGGTGCTTAGATTTTACAAATGTATTAGAAAATGTTACAGATGATGCTGTTTGTTCATTGTTTTTAAGTTAGAAATATTCCTTAATTATGATTATTAAGCACAATAATGTGTGTGTGTATAGTGATAAATTTAATCCCAGTTACTAAAGAAATTATAATTGAGTAGAGTGTTGATTTCTTAATTTTTTTCAGGAGAATTCTCCTTTTTCTGATACTGAAGGGAATTTCTGGGGTCAGTCATAGAGGCTGTTCATTACATAGAAAAAAGTATATCAATCAATATTGCTCAAGAAACAGCAAAGTACTTTGAAACTGGGTTGCTATTTGTAGAGCATTACATACAAAGTCAGTTTTTCTATCTAGCGTCTGAATTGAACCTTCCTTTACTGATAGGCAAATATACAGAGGTAGATATCTGTAGACTTATGTTGAATATTTACAGCTACTACTAGAAACTATGCCATGTCAATTTCAATGTCTTTCCCAATGACCAAAGTTGTAAAGGCCAGAGTGTCACAATTATAGAGTATAAATAAATTAAAGAGAAAAATGAAAGATAGATAAGAGCAAGCAAGGTGATGGATCTTTTGAAAATGAAAAGGGGCCAAGAGATGGAAGGATGGTGACAGAGAGGATGGTAAGAAGACATAAAAGCATTTAAGACATATTACATACTTGTACAAACTCCCACAATGACTGTAATCATTATGTACTGTAAACCCATACTGCTAAAATTATAAATAAAATTTAAAAGATGGATTCTGCTTTTTGAAAGTGAATCCGTTTTGTGGCTGTATTCTTGCTTCCATTACTAGAGGTAAATCATACACAGCAAGAATCAAGTCTTACTTTAAGATGCTTAAGAAATTATACTTCATGGAATTGCAGTGTAATAAGTAAACTAATGTAAAAGGCAACAGGAAAAACAAAGTATGTACTAAAAGTCAGAGGATACCTAGGAATCGAATTAAGCCAGGATGTATTTGGTGAAGTGGGCAGAGAAAGAGGCCGTCGTCTTTGTGCAGAATGGTAGTGGGAGATGGCAATTGCGTCGCTAGGGTAAAGGAGCTCCCTAGGAGGACAAGCATGTGCACCTGCAGAAGAAAGCAGAGGTTTCAAGCATGAATTTTCACGCCATCAGTGGAGACTGTTTCCATAAACATGGCTAAGACCCTTAACATCTTTATTTTAAAAAAATATTTACAGGAAATTCTGAAAGGTAGATTTGAAAGGTAGATTTGATACTATTCATTAAGTTGTTCACTAGGAAATGAACAGCTCTACCAAGTACAAATTTTTTCATAACTGGGATAACAGTTATTTCTTATCTGTGCTTGATCTGTATGTGAAAAGCTATTTAAATTAAGTAACATATAGGCAATATTACTAAATTAAAACCAAAGATCAAACAGCATATATATGTGATATATTTACTACCACACTCATAAAAATTGAACACCACTTACATTTTGGAATTGTTAGTAAAAGAAAGAATAGACATATTTCAGTGATGTGTATTCAAATACCACTGGCACTTATATCATAATAGCTATGTTAATCAGCTTCATTTAATCATTCTACATTGTACTAAAAAAATCATCCTCTTTTTCCCCCCTATATACAAATGTACCTACCTGTCTAGCTAGCTATCATCTATCTAAAAAGGTCTGGGATCCTAAGGAATATTCATTTTTATACAATAGGAGAAAATGACCCAAAATAAAATGTTTAAGTACCTGTCACTATTATCATTCTGTTTTAAAATTTGAGCAAACTGAATTTCAAAAGAAGTTAACAAAGTTTTTCTTTTAAAGGTACTGAATGGATAAGAAGCAGGGCTCCAAACAAATTCTTGTTGGTTTAGCACAAAGGATATAGTTTAACCTTTCTTTTCATTCTGCATCAGTAGAAAAAAATAAAAGATGAAGAGGTAACAATCAGGTGGGCAGGAATTATCCAGCCTTGTTAGAAGCATTACAACTGGTGTAGTGCTGAGAAAATCAAGGTCAGATTCTCAAGAAAAAGTTTAAGCACTGAAAAATTCAGAAGTTGAATAGATACAAATACATCTCACTAGAGGTTTGTTGGAATTGATTAGTATTTACTGTCTGGCATTATTTTTAGTAAAAGGAACGAAATTTTAGGAGTAAAAGAGAAATATGGGATCTAATGTTAGCTAGAGGTAAGTGGAACGCATTTATTTATCTGTTTATTTATTTATCTATTTATTTAGTACTGGAGATTAAACCCTGGGCCTTTGCTCTGAGCTACATATCCAGCCCTTTTTATGTTATTTTATTTTTTTATTTTGAGACAGGGCTGAAACTTCTGATCTTTCTGATTTAGTCTCAGACAGTATGGGGATTACAGGTGTGTGCTACTATGTCTGGCTGGCATCAGTTTTAAATAATTAACTGTTTGATAATACAGAGTATAAGTGACTAGATGCCAGTGTATCCTACCATAAAATGCCCCAAATTAATGTCCTTATTGCAGCTTTCAAGTAAATGTCTGAAAATTTAAGGGCTGTTTTCAGGTTGGTTATTTTCTCTTTCAATAAAATGTAGTCCATAACTGTTTAAGACAGCTGATTTTTTATTTTAGATATTTTTTTTTAAATACAATTTATTTGTATTTTGCCTTGGTCCAAGGATATTGAGTTTGAACCAAAATTGGTAACTATATCTCAAGGTAGCTAACAAGGAACAAAGTATATACATTTCATTCTTTTTGAGAGCAAAAATGAAAGCAAGAACCTGGCAAATCATTGTGGTTATCCATCCTTATCATCAGTACATTATGTCTACTGGCCAGGTCAATTAAATGCTTTCCAAATTTTGCATTTGAACAAGGACAGATGGCAACTTGGGGGAAAAGTGCAGTAAATAAACAATAATTGGTTCTGCATGCTTATATGTTTGACTGCCAATCCCTAATAAAAGGACTGTTTGTTTTTCCTTCCTGGGCATTTTCTATCTTGGAGAACATTTTTGTCAACCTTCCTGAGGCTGCACAGGAATCACTGCTAATGATAACACAGATTGGAAGATAAAAGGAATGCTGCACACACCTCAACAGGAAGTAGTTTTTTTTACTTCCTGGTCAAATTGCAGCTACTTATGCAGTTACTCCTATCTGTGAAGCTTTCTCTCCTTCTTCTCCCCCAGACTCTTAAGTCATGTGTCATGTATTTCTAAAATATACTCAGAAGAAAAGAAGATAATTACAATTTTCTCTTTTATTATATGTAGAAAAAATTACCCTGGTGAAAATTATAAAATTATAAATCATCTCCTTAAAGTACTACATGTTTGAAACAGCAGGTTACTTATCAAAACATGAATTATTTTAGGTGCTCAAGGTGACATCATAAGAATATTGTGAAGGAAAATCCATAATAATGATTGCATTTTTGAGATATAATTTTAACATTTTAAAACAAATTGTTATTCTCTTCAATGCTTTCTAAATTTAGAGAATTTTGTTTAGGGTAGCAAGGTAGAGTTTTAAAGTTTAGATGTCTTGTAGATACCTAAATTTGATCCTCATGAATAATACCATAAGAAACTAAGAATAATACAAAGTCAGGCATGGTCACACATGCCTATAATACAAGCACTCTGGGAGGCTGAAGCAAAAATATACCATTTTTGACCCAAGCATGGATAATGTAGTAACTTAGCAAGATCTTCTCTCTGAATAAATATGCAAACAAATAAATACATTTAAAATAGATGGAGATGTACCTCAAAGTGAATGTTCTAAGTTTTACCTCCAGTACTAAAAAATGGAGTTTTGATCTCATAAGACACATTACAATTTTTCCCCATAGCACACATTCTTTCCTCTCATTTAGACAAGACTGTTAACAGACTGTCACACAGAGAGAGGTATGAAGAAACTTAACTCTCACTACAGTATTGGGTGATTCAGGAGTTTTTATGAGTTGAATTTCCATAATCACATTAAAGTGGAAAACTAAGGACATAAATTTAATGAATAAGCAGCTCGGTTTTTACTCTTAGTGATAGGAATTTATTCATCTTTTAGCTCCATAACTTAAGTAACAGGAAGAAAATATATGTAATAAACATATTTATATTGTATATACTACATATACAAAATGCACTCATATACATGTACCCCAGTAGATCTTGAGCTGACAAATTTTATAATGACATAATGATATTTAATAAATGGTCACGTTATCTTGCAAAAACAAAACTAGCTCAAAACTACAGATAGTACAAGTGGAAATATTCAAATCTTATATTTTTATCAATACTGCCATCAAATATACTCAGTTGCTAATAGATAGGTTTTAATACAAAAACATTTCAACATGAAGAAAAATACTGTTTATATGCACTGAATATTTCTTGCAAACTAATTTTTGATAAATAATTATACCATTTGACCCCTCTAATAAAACCTGTGATGTAGATTATCATAATTCACCAAGAATAGTTTCCTGGGTCAGGAAGGGGGAATGGTAGAGTTTATAACTTGACAAATGAATTGTCAGTGTTGAAATATGATGATTCATAGATTTGTAAAAAGTGGAAAAATACCTAAAATCTTATGAAACATATCATAATTCCATTTTGGTATTGCCTATTTATCACTCATTATCTTTAACAGCTCTCATGAACAGCTGAAAAAAAAACCTAAAGGGGTGTATTTAAAATATCATAAATGATCTCTTTCATCCGTCTGTTGCATGAGATTCATGGGCTTCAAATCTAAGTAGACATTTTTATCCTCATTAAGCCATATAGGGAGTATCAAATAAGTAATAAGGAATATGTAATAATCCACCTTGTCCCTGGCACAGTGGAATGAAGTATTTTACTATGCACTGACTTTGTAGAGTTTACTGTAAGAACTATCAAAGATAAAAGAAAATGATACTCAGATTTTTACATATTTTAAAGAACCTCACCTCTTATTTTGCATTCCATAATGAATGTTTTGGTTGATAACCTGCGGTTTTGTTGTGGAGGACTCACCTGCTAGCTTCCACAGCCCTAAGATTTCTGGAGATAGGAAATGAAACACTGGCATTTTGGATTGATGTATCTTCATTGTGTGATGTATGCATACAAACCACAGTGTATTTAAATTCCTGGTTTCTGTTCTGTTCTATCTACCACATTGTGTCTTATTGGAATTTGAATATGTGTGATAGTTCAAACAAATTTTTTTCTTTTTTATCAAAAATGAGATATTATAATACCCATTGATCATTTTCTGTTATTCAGTTCAGAAAGCCCTGGAATTCTTTCACTATATGCATGGCTTTATACTATTGTGTTATGTTTGATATTATTGTAATTGA
>PVJX010014251.1:0-45360 GCA_004027295.1 Dolichotis patagonum
GAAGAAGGGGTGGAGGAACTGAATTCTTGGTAGCAGCAAGTATTAATTCAACTTGTAGCTGATGCTGGCTGTTTTGGATGGCAGTCTTCCAGTTAATGAATGGAAAATGCATGATTCCTGATGTTTAAAAACACCCTGAGACTGATTAATTGTTGGTTTCTGACAGGCAGAGGGGTGTGTATGCCACTTTACTCCCTGACCTTGCACTCAAAACAAAATAACACACCAATTAATTTCATCTCCCTCCTATTAACAGTTGTGTGGATGTTGTGATTGTATTAATGAGCATTTTTATAACACTTTAAAATTCAGAAAGCATTTGCACATAGGTTTGCTCATTTGAGCCACACAATCCTTCAAAGGTTGGAATGAGTTTCATGTGTTCAAATACATGGTCGTGTATTGACTTAAAACTCTAATAAAGGAGTATAACTACAGTTTCCCCATTAGTATCCTCATTTTATGTAAATATGGAAAGAATTTGGGAAAGCAGGGGTCAGTTACTCAAAGGCCCTGAGCTGGTTAAACTTACAGCCAGTTTCCAATTTGTAGATACAGGATTCTGGAGCCAGTTGTCTTAATAAAATTCATATTTCTATGAATATACCATATATTGGTGCTTTAAACAAAAGGCCTTTATTTCCCACATTTCTGAAGTCTGAAATGAGCCAGAATAAAAATATAAACACATCAAGGTATCCAGCAAGTTCCAGTGAGTTTCTCATTTGCAAACAACTAACATGTGCTTGTATCAACACACAGGAGAAAACAGAGAATGAAGCAACAAGCTCTCTGTTCATAGGGGCACAAAACCCATTCATGAGGGTTTCACCTTTGTAACATAATTAGCTCCTGAAGGCCCTCCTCCAAGTGCTATCACATTTGGGATAGGGTTTAATATAAGAATTTCTGAGAGACACAAACATTCAGTCCAAAGCACTGATGATCATCCAGTGTCTTACATGACTCAGGATGTTGAAGTGGACCATTTTCTATCTCAGTTTCCATTGAACTATTGTGCTATCCAAGGCTGCCAAAATGAAAAATCATAGTCTAGGTGGATTTTTAAAAAATAAATGTTTCACACATTTCTGGAGCCTGGAAGTCCAAGATCAATGCTAGCAGATTTGAATTCCTCTAAGGACTCTCTTTTGGTTATTAGCTGACCATCTTCCTGCTACCTCATCACATGGTTTCCTCTTTGTTTCCATTCACTCCTGAACTATTTTGTGTGGAAAATTTCCCTTTCATAGATATACAAGGAAGAAAGGATTAAGGACACAGCAACAATCACATTTTAGCCTTTTCATTAATATAAAGATAATATCAACGAGTATAGTTGCATAATGTGGTGTTAAGTCTAAGATCTCTATATATGAATATTGAAGAGGATCAAATGCAGTCCATAACTGGTACTGTTTTAGCTATTTCCTTGTTGTTGGAAGAAAAATACCCAACATTCACGAATTAAAGGAAAGAAGTTTTATTTAACTCACATTTTATAGACATTTCAGTCCATGGTCAGCTGGCCCTGAGGCAAGGAGGTTTAACAGACAGGCATAGCAGAGCAGAAGCAGTCAACGGTGTGGCAGGCAGGAAGAAGCAGCCTTCCTTCCCCTTGGTCCAGGCCATAAGACTAACGCCACCCACACCTAGGCTAAGGCTTCCCTCTTCAGTAAGTCAATGATCCACACCAAGAACCATGTTAAATTAATGGGTGGGCAATCTAGTATCACACACCCATAACATTTTGTCATACTTCTGGTCCAGTCACTCCCAAAAGCTCTAACTATTCTTGCATGAAACTCTGGGGTTCATTTAGATATAAGCCCAAACAGATGACAATGTCAAGGCAAGTATATAAAATCTTAATCATATTTATCTGTAGAATTTATAAAGCAGACATATGTATGGAATGGAATCTACAACTGCTTTACCCTGTAAATAGAAGGCTAGAAGAAAGAGATTGTGGTGAGGAAAGATATCAGTAAATAGATAACTTTATGGAAAGCTTCTGTGTGCTGTGAACCCAATTCATTCCCAGACCCTAAGCCTACAAAACAAAGATATAGGTGGGAAAAACTGTATTGGTCCCATGACTAAAGAGTTGGATTCTTCAGATTTACCCAGAGAACTTGATTTGTGTTTCCCTATTGGTAGATACCATAGCTTTTGGTAAGATTCCTGTAATGGATAACTAGAAATTGAGCTTGGGCTGCTCTTTGCTTTTGACAGGAAAAGAATGAGACTTTCAGCAACATCAAATACTTCTGAGATGATTAGGACAAAGAGGTAGGGTTGCATTCTATGGACTAGATGAAGAAATACAAGGTAAGTGCCTTGTATTCTGCTTAAGAATATATGGAAAGGTTCAGAGGAATCCAATATGCAGATGGAAACGAGTACCAAGGGACTGAGATAGGAATTTCAAACATCAGATACAGAAAGCACATCTTCTGGAAAATAAGAAAAATTCCAGGCAGAAACACAGGGCAACATTTGTACCTATTTTTCTAATTCAGGTTCACAGCATAAATCAGGTGTAACTTGGAGGAAGAAGAGATCTATCAATAAGCCAAGTTCACTTTTTATTTAGATCTTGGAAGTAGCTATTATTCATTAGGGAAATGCAAATCAGAATAACATGTAGATTCAGCTTCATTCCCACTAGAGTCTCTATAATTGAAAAATGTAAAATGACAAATGTTGATGAAGATATGAAAAAACTGGAACTTCATACATTGCTGATGGGAAACTAAAATGACTCTGCTACTAAGGAAATGATTTTAGAATTTTCTCAAGAAATTAAACACACAATTCCAATATGATTTGATATTTCTGCTCTTGAATATATAATCCAAAGACTGTAAACAGATTTTCTAAAGACAAAAGCAAAAAAAAGCACAGAACAAATCAAAACAATATTCAACAAAAATATTGCATACAAATGTTTCATAATAGTATTCAAAATAGCTAGAAGATAGAAATATTCTGTTCCAACTGATGAATGGAATAAAATGTGGTGTGTTTAGATAGTAAACCATTTGTAAAATGATCGACTGTCATTTGTAAAATGAAATCAAGTAATGAAATCAAATAATGATACATGCTACAACACAGAAACTTCTTTCCTTTTTGAAAATTCAGAATCTCATATTAATTAACTGGACAAGCTTCAATAAATTGTTGAAATTCATAAATCTGTTTTCTTCACAGTAAAATGAAACATAAGTAATGGCAATGTGACAAGGTCATATGCGAATCCGATCCTTGATGCTGCATGTGCCTACATGTTCTGAGGCTCTACCATTACCTGGAAGATTGTCAGAAATACAAAATCTCCAGTCTTACTGCCAGATTGCTCAATAGAATCTGCATTTTAGCAAGATTTCAGCAGATGCATATGCACATTAAAGTCTTAGACACACTTGATCAAATGCCACAATACATATTAAATTGTTCAGTACAGTGCCCAGCATATTTCAAAAAACTCAGTGAAGGATTGTTCAGTCTTCTAAGAAATATAAATTGATCACCAACTAGAGATGAAAATCCACTGAAGCATTGGTAATAAATAAAACTACCAAGAATCCTAAAATGAAGTATATATCAAATATTTATTCTTGTGTGTGAGAGAAAATAAAAAGTTAAGTAAATACGTATGTATTTTAATAGCAAATATTATTATCAGTAGTCAGTCAAATTCAATTTGATTCAATACATATGTTCTAAATATTTTGTGCGTAACATATCACAGGCATCAGTTGGCACTGTGAAGTGTCCAGACCTCTTCCCTCTTAGAACAGGTTTCTTTCCAAAATATCATGCTAATATCTTACTTTCCATGAATAATAAGTAGTTCATCAGGTCCAGAAACAGTGGGAACTCTCCAAGCCACTTCACAAGCAACATCGCTGTAAAGATACATCTGGGTTTCTGCCTAAAAATGCTGCAGGTTTATATTCCTGCTGTCAGTATGCACATTGGATCTACTTTTTAAACATCTCATTTGCTTCAAACTATCCAGTCCTGCAACAAAATGAGAATTTAATATTATACTCTAGGTCCATTTGTTGAGAGTTAATGATTATTGAGAATTCATGTCTCAAGGGGTTTACACATGTCACTGGCCACATATTACCATTAGTAACTTTCGACTGAGTTCAATGTCATTTGAGAGAATGGATTTCACTGATGTGTTTTATGTACCTGTCTGCACGCATACAAATGGAAACACATGCACACGCCATTAATTGACAAGAGCCAACACATACTCCAGTTCATAATGTTTAGGCAGAATTTACACTGTAATGGATAAAGAGGACAAAGAAAATTCTTAAGAATGTTGCCTTCCATTGTATCCTCAGAGTATGTGTAAGTCTGAAAAAGATTTTTTTTTGGTACCGGGGATCGAACTCATGACCTCGCGCTTGCCAGGCAGGCGTTTAAGCCACTGAGCTAAATCCCTGGCCCTGAAAAATATTTTTCTATGTTTGCACTATTTTCTGAAATCACATCATTAAACTTGTTATATTCCTACTTGCTCTCTGGTCTTGCAGCATGAGGCTTTCTGTTTTCTTTACCCATTTTTCAATATTGTAGAATGAATATCATTGATTTCTTAATCCTCTTTCCATGGGAAATATTTTCCCTCCATCTCTTACCAATCAGGATGCAGAAGAAAATTCCTAATACCCCAAAGAACTCCCGTTATGTAATACATTAAATTTTCTCAAATGAATCATATGTCTGGCTTGTGTATCAGCCTTAGAAAAATTTAGAAATTTATCATTCAAATCTTTTTGGGGCTCTGTGGTTCAGGCGAGGAACTAGTTGGCAAATACAGATTAACAGATAGGCCTAAAAAGCTTACTAGTAGCGTTCAGTTCTCCCCGTCCACTTGTGTTCCTGATTATGTATCTCTGTCACTGTGTCAGATATCATTGGATAGTAGGTTTAGATGGCAGTAGGCTCATACCAGTGTTTCCACCCTTTAATAAAATTGGAATATCCAGTTACCTAATACCACACCAAGAAGGCACTTCATGGTTATGCTCTTTATAAAATTCCTTATCTAGCCTCTGGACTTCAAACTTGCCCCTGTATCACTACACTGGAAAAACGAAAAAATAATTACATTGAATAGTTATGTTATATCATGAATCATGATTAATGAAATATTAGCCACTGTAATTACTGTATTTTAATAAATAATAATGCTGAATAAAAGACATAATACTTATAGAAAGAATCATTTTCTATGTGTTGAAGATCTAAGGAATATTTTTAGAGGATGTACAATCCATGATGAGTTTCATGGTAAAAAGAAAAGTAGTACTGTCTCAGGGATTATTGCATGCCAGGTACTCAGCTGGCTACTTCATTGTTTGGTGGATTTTATTATATTTTGGAGAAGACACTGAGGATTAGAAAGTTCATGTGGCTTGCCTTGTATTTTGGGGTATTATGTGGCTAAGTCAGTCCAAAGTGATTTGCAAGCTATTTTTTTCTGTGGTGTCTCGGGTGTCCAAGAACAACAAAGGAGCCCAGGAATTAAAAAACCTCTGGTGTGCCTTTAGCTTGTGTTTGAAAATAGTAGATCTGTTTTCATGTATTTTATGGTGTAGATTCAGTGACAGATAAATTTTTACTGATAAATGGCTTCTGATATTTTAAAAATTGTGAAAATCCTTGAACTGTATTATCATGTTTAGATATATCCAGATAGAAAAATAATACTTAATTTATCTCAAATATCTCTCCTTCCCTTTACAAACAATGAGATTAGTAATCAACAAATTCATCTCTTTTCTTTGTGCTATTTCTATTTGTTGTGTGTAATGAGTTTTTTCTGTTTACTGCCCTCAATTGAATGCACCTGAATTATTCCACAAGTATGCTATTAAGGCTGAAGGGAAACCTTGACCCTCCATGCTCCTGGACTATGCTGGGGTGTATGCCCCTCACCCTATACCCCACTTTACTTCGTTTCTCCATCTCCTCTGTGACTTTGCAGAAGCTGAAATGGGTCTTGCCAAGCATCTGCATGTCTTCCCTGGGCCTTGCTTTATCGGAGAAAGGCAGCCAGCAGGAGGAAGACCTTTCTTCCTAACCAAACTGCCTTCCTCAGCATTCAGCTGTAATGGGCACCCCTCCCCTACTCTGGTAGCACTTTCCTGAAAATGTTTAGGGCCATTACAATAGACTACCGCTGGAGAATCCAAATGGGAAGCTCATTAGCTTTGTGAGTCTGCATATGTCCAAAGAGAGTTTATGTGTAATCCCAACAATTTTCTTTTGTTTGTTCTTTGTGTTGCACTCTCTTTGGCAGAGGTTGATTACACTGGAATCATTAACTCTCCTAGAACTGGAAATACCCCTGCAGGGAATCATCCCAGTCTGGACTCCTGGGAGGAGTGGTATAATAATGTCTATCTCCAATGACTCTGCATCTAATTAATGACAGTCTCAATGCTGTTTTTAGAGGTTCTTTGTACTTTTCTCCACATCAGTTCCCCGGGATAAATGAGCCACTTAAAACCTTGCTTGTGAATGTAAGTTCTTATTCTTATTTTCTACCTTTCTGATGTTTAGGATCGGCCCATGCTCTGTGAGATCCTAAGAGAAATCCTAAAAGGACTATCAGGGCTCAGAAAACTATATCCCAAACTGAATGCTTCAGAAACAGCTTCAGAGGCAAAGTTTCTTTCCGACCTCTTGCTTCTTTGTCTCTTGCCCTTGAATTTCCCCAAAAGCCAGTTATAGAAATTAAAATTACTTTTCTCCAAGGTGGGTCATAGAAACTAAGACCCTTTTTGGCCAAATCCAACAATAAAACCTAAAATTGAAACTGTAAATTTCCCCTACCTTTCTATGTAAGAAATGGCCTTAAAGAATTTCTCTGACTTACCTGTTTTGATTATAGGTCATAAGATCCTTATTACAGAAGGGCTCCTGGCCCATACCTGATAGGTAAAGGAAAGCTATAACTCAAGGGTTAAAAGAATCTAAGCAGGCAGACCATGCTGGGCTGTTCCACTCAGTCTATTACTGTTACATCTTACCATTTACCCCCTTTCGTATTTGAAATAGCTGTTTATGGTTTCCTCAACTTAAAAAAAAAGTCTATCCTGGTTTTGGGATCTCATTCTGAGGCTCTATTATCACCTAAAATTATTATCAAATAACATTATTATCAACAAATTTGTTTTGTTTTTCTGTTGCTCATCTAAGTGCCAAATTTTTTCTTATTCAGTCTTAGATTTTATTTTCCAAGGGTTGAAAATTTAAACTGTAATTGAAATTCCTTAGTTTAAAAGCCGTGGCAAGTGCCTGATGTATTATAATTGGCACTTAATAAGTGAAAATCTCCCTTTTCTTCCTTATGGAGCTTCAGAAATGATTATCCTTTGAATTGAATTATTAGTTTAAAACACTACAGAAATTCAAATGGTAGTAGCAACCATTGGAGGATTTTATTGATCAGAGATAGAAGCGCTAAGTTTTCATGAAATATGTTTGAGACAAAATACTAGCAACATGACTGGGACTTCTGTCACTGACCATCTTTGCATTGTGAGAAGTTTTGATCCTGAAAAAAAGAGCAAAACTGTATTTTAATCTGGAAGGGCCTTATAGCTTAGTAGGTAAAATATTTGCAATTCAGAAGTAGTTGCTGTCATTGAGTGTAAATGTTTGGAAGCCTAAAAAGTCCTAACTGATTAAATATTTGGAGAACAGAAAATTTTCCTGGGAAAAGTAAATCTTGACTGATTATGTGAAGGATAGCTGCAAGGCAGACAACCTAAATAGGATGATGACTATGTTGAGAGCTCCATTAAAAGAAATATAGCTAATGTTTTTGAGCATATCTCCATGTTCAAAGTAAATGTTGTTTTCTACAAAATGAGATCCAGAATGTAAATATAAATCATCCCAAACCAAAGCAAACAATAAGTTCTAGCAAACCGAAGACATTCTACAACTCCCGCTGTTATTTTGTTATGGTAACATCTAGTAAGCTGGTCCTTGGATGATACACATTTTTGTTATAACTAATATTGGGATGGGGGAACTTACCCTAGCTATCTGTTGCTGCATAGTAAACCACTCCAAATACTGTAGTGTAATGCACCAACCATTTCATAATGATCTTAGAATGGGTAGCCCCAGTATACTAATGAAAATAAATTAAATTGATTCTTGGATAAAATTCAGTGGCAATATGGAGACAAGTAACCATATTTGAATTCAAGTCACGGATGCAAATTATATCTTCTATAAGTCTTTTCTTCATGAGAAGAATAGCAGCCATTTCATGGGGATTTTAATGTTTAAACAAACAATTGGTTTGTTATATAAATTCCATAGCACAGTGTGTAATCACAAATAGAAATAGCTCAAAATATGCTAGGATTTATTATTATGATTTTTTTAATCACAGAGTTGAACCTAAGATCAATTGACCATTGCCCTGTGAGGCTAGGATGTCATCTAATAAGCTTGGAATATTTGCGGTTAGAATCAAAAAGAGCTTCTTTTTCTAAATGCCTGGCACCAAGACAAGGAATTCTCCAAGACTTTGCTACAAGAGTGATTCAGAACACAGTGTGTGTTGATCTCACCATGGGCTTGAGTTATTCAAAGTATGACAAGAAAAAGTGCTCAAAAATGCAAACTAGTAACGTGATATGTGAAATATTATGCAGCAATTTTGGGAAATTAAAATCAGCTATAACAATATTCTTGAAGAAACTTTTTTATCAATGAGATTTTGTTATACTTTTTAGTTATATGTAATGATCAATCACATTCATCATAGAGAATTTGTACCTGTACATGATATAACTTGATTGTTTTTTCCTACTCCCTTGCCTTCCCTTCAATCCCTCTTTTTTGAACAAAGGCAAATGCAATAGTCACAATCACCTAGTCTAGAGTATTTAAATAATATCACGGTTTAGTCTCCAAATTAGCTAATATTTCCTTGAAAGTAAAATGCACACCTCAGTAATCATAGTAGTTTAAGTCCCCAATGCAGTGACTGGCACATGATAGGTGGTATATTGATATTTATTGAATAAAAAAGTTTATTCTGAATCTAATAAACAAATACCAAATAAGCAATACATCGATAAAATTGTCAATGTAGTATACAGGAGCTTTTTAAAAATGATAATGAATGAAAGTATGGTTTTACCTCTCCAAATACAATCACTAATAGTAGCATTTCAAATATCATGATACCAGGCTAGAAAAAGAAAAGTATTCATGATTAAAGACTTTTCCAATATTCTTCTCTTCATAGATCAAATAATTTTTCTATACTGGTTACAAGGAATAAAGTAATAAGACTTACTTTTGGAGAAAATAGTAATGTAATTGCCATCAAAACTGTCAATACTTCTCTTTTGTTGGTTTGTGCTATTGCTTTGTCTTGGTAGTTAATTATATACTTAAGAATACTGAGCCTGTTTCTGGAAACCATGATTTCAATGACTTATTGTCTGGTCTTGAGTCACAATTTTCTTTGTAAAAGTTTTATTTTTTCCAATTTTCTTTTTTACATACCTTCCTTATCACTTAGCACAACTTATAACCAAAAGACATAGAAATCTTCATCCAAAGGGAAAATACAAGAACATTGCAAAAATTACACATGATGATCTTGTACACTTTCTCCCTGTGCCTAATTGCTACCCTGCTTGTATAGGCAGCTGAGTTATACTGAGAAATACTATAGGCAGTGAGACAGGGCTAGGTCCTCAAAAGAGCCAGTGTGGAAGCCCAGATACCTTGCAACTTTGTGGGAGACAGACATCTCCTGCTGTGGGCCAGGCCTCAGACAAAAGATCAAGCAAATGCACCCACATCCTAAAGACTGATATTCTAAATAGTTCCCTGTCACCTGGAGGAAGTCTAGGGACTCTAAGGGAAGAGTCACTGCTCTTTAAGAATGCCCACTTTCTACCTGATTCTCTTCCCCATTTGTTCCCCATTAATCTTATTGGCTAACCATAGTTCTGTCCCACCTTATGCCCATTTACCTTGTGAAATCCCAGTTTTCCTAAATTTAATCCCATCTCACCACATGATTTTACTCTATAAAAGTCCCTGGAAAAGACACAGTCCTTGGCAACCTGTTAGGGGCGGTTTCTGTCTCTCTCAGACAGATGCTTTCTTTCTCTCAATAAATATATTCTACTGTTAACCTCCATTGTTCCTAAAATTCATTCTTCAATTTTAGAGAACACGAACTCCTACCGGGCATAATAGGTTTGGAGTTTCATTCCTCTACATCACTTCCTTGACCATAAGTCAATTTAATCTGGAAGATGCAATATAATGCTCTCATATAATTAGAACATATATCTATATATCTATATCTATATATTGCATATTCGATGCTTAGCAGCTGGGAAAATTTGGCACCAATAGCATTTTTTATTCGCTAATATCATTTGGCTCTCTCCTCAAATGAAATTTAAAATGAAACTGTTTGGCAAGCCACATTAGCACCATCGAGCAACACTCCCATGTTGATTCTACTGCAGTTTGATAATTTACAGACTCATTGGGCTTAAAGGGACTTGGCGAGCTTATTTAATTCAATGGTTCCATAACTTGGCTGCACATCAACATTTAATGGGGACTTTTACAAAATACAGATTCCTGGGCACAAAGCCCTGATGATTAGTAGGTTAGAATCTGCACAAGTGGGACCTAAAAACATAATCTTCACAAAGCTTCCTAAATGGTTCTGGTGATCAGATAGGATTGAACTTCACTGCTTTAATTTATATCTAATCTTCAACTGAAATTCCAATAGCATTTTTGTTTACACGCTTGTATGTTCATTCATTCATTCATTTTAATAAAGAATATTCTGTTACAAAGCACTTTAGGTCCCCACTGGTAACTCTATGAACACTCTTGGATGAGTAGACAGGATGCAATGTGATCAATTTTAGAGGTAAGAGGTTCTGATAGGGTCTTTAAAGCCAGGGTGCCTCCAGGAACACACCATCAGCACTTCCTCTTCAGTAAATCCTGTCAACGAAGTCACTCTCCTTTTCTTCTCACCCCATTTGATCTAGTTCAAAATTTGCTGATTATCATTGGACTTTGGTGCTTCCCCTGAAGAAAGAATTTTATCAAACTTTATTAATATTCACTCCTCTTAAAACTATCATGCTTATCCACCTCAAATATTATAAGCTCAAGAAAAATGTATAAGGTCACAAAATCTCCCCCTTCAAAACTTATCACATACTTCTTGTTTAATGAAGAACAAGCAACTTTCTTTTGGGTTCTAGTTCTCCTGCAAAATCATGTTCATGTTGGATACTTGACCATGTCATATCCCATTACTTATTTTATGTTTTGAAAACCTCTGCTCTGATTTAGAAACATGAGACTTTCTGCCTCGAGACATTGACTTCCTACCTGAGGTTCTGTCTTGGATACTTTTCTAAGATATTTAAAGGCAGTCCTCAGATTTACCTTTTTGTCACTGTCCCTCTCTTCCTCTACACTCTGGCACAGTCTGGTTTATCACTCAGTGTGATTCCTTTGAAGCAGTAATTGAAGTTGTTAAGGTGTTGTTTACTAATGTATCTATTATAAAGTCTGAGTCAAACTATTAGAATACACTTTTCCTGAAGGCAGAAATTTTACACCTCTACCCTACTGTGGAATCCCTGACATGAAGTAGAAAGACACTGCATTTGTTGAATGAGTAACTCAGTATTGTAGGCTTTTCAGCTAATCAGGCTCTGTTTAAATCTAAAGTGATTTCTGCCCTATTTGCACTATCATAAGAAAGGATAGATAGAAAGAGAAAAGAGGATGGGTCTCTTGCAATAGGGAAGTAATCCAAAGGATCAAGGTCAAAGGGTGAGGAGGAGGGTAAGGGGAAATAAGTGTAATAAAGTTATTATATGTACAGGAACCTAATAACCTCAATTAATGCAAACACTGCATGCCATAACATGGGCAATGATTAATAGTGTCAGTAAGAATGAAATTGGGATAGAAGAATTAGAGATTGAAGAAGGGAGAAGGAGGGAAAGAAAAGGAAAATACAAAAAAGAAACAAGCTATAGTATGCACATACAACACTTACCAAGATGACTGAATTCTATGAAATGAAAACATGTACTAATAAGATAAAAATAATAAAATAAGAAACACTATTCTAGATAACTTAAGCACTTAATCATTGTTACTTATAAAGTTCTATGGTCACTTTACCAACTAACCTGAATCTTTTTTTCCTCGATTGTAATGCCACATTTTAATACTGACTTCAGAAAACAAATACAATGTCACATTTAGAATGCACTCTCAAGAATTTAATACTAATAAATAACACTTTTGGCTCACCACAGCAATTGGATAAACTACTGGATGAAAATATATTATCATTTCATTATTTGTACACAGCAAACATGGCTGCTTATTAACTACCAATCTGAGCAACATTTAGAAAGTTTTTAACCTTTTCATATTGATGTTTATATGATGCTAAACATGAAGAATGACACTATGGAAAAAGCATTGTGGGAAACTGTGGCTTGGGGTTATTATTTCATTCTCTTCTATGATCTCAGAAATGTCATGTCACATATTTGAGCCTAAATTTTCTCAATAAAATAGAAATAAAACCTAACCAATGGAGCTATTGTGACATTCAACATCCAAATAAAATACTGTACATGGATATATTTCACAAACACTAAAACTATTATGTCAAGCTTAAAGGAATAATATAAAGATTAGGATTTGTTACTTATTCATTAAAAAAAACTTATTGGATACTTAACATATGCAAATGATAGTGGAAAAAACAGACATGCTACATCTTGTCATTGAACTATTAGTCTCAATGTGATAAAAAGTGTTATTCATAAACAGTTATACAAGTATCATTCTGTGAAGAATAATGATGAAATAGTACATAAATTCATCAAGTATGAATTAAGTTAATTTATTTATCAATAAATAATAGCACAGTTAGGAAACTGATTTTTCTTAGGATAGTCTTCTAATAATATAACCTTTCATAGTTTCTCATTATCTAAAGAAATATAGAGATAAAAATAAATGGAAGAAAATTATTAAATATGCCAGAATTATTTCTGTTGTTTGGATTATTACACTTCTTGGAAGAGTAGAAAACAACTGTATTTCCTAAGCAAAATGTATATTTTAATTTCCATTTCTATCAATTACTAAATGTGGAATTTTACATCTTTTAATTTCTATTCATCTTCTCTCCTTAACCATGCTTATTTCCTGAAGAATTTCATGTCCTTTTACTTATTTCTTCATCATAATAGTAGTCTCAGAGACTTACCTGAATAATTATAATGTTCCTGTCATTTATGGTCCTGTTTCTAATAGTTTATTTTTCAATCTAACTTATTTTTGCTTTTATAGCTGTTAGAGACTATTTGTTCAGTAAATGTTCAACATATATAAATCACAAACATAATTAGAAATTTAATACATGTTACTTAACATAAAGAATAAAATGCCTACACATAGTCAAAGTACAAGCAATAAGTGGGGAAATTATTCATAGGCATAGCACAGAGAAAGATTAACTTTATTAATATGCAAAGTGCTCTCAAAATCAATAGCAGAAAGACAAATGATATGTCTAACAGAAAAAAATGCAAAAAGAGGAGTGGGCAGTCCACCAAAAGAAAAGGTTAAATAAACGTGAAAAAGAGCTCAATCTCACAAGTAATTAAGGAAATGCAAATTAAAGTTTAATGAGATGTTATTTGTTACTTATCAAAATGATAAAGCTCAAAGTTTGAAAATACAATGTATTGACAGTAATTGAGAAAACGAGATCTTGTATAACTGTTTATGAGATTGAAAATTTGTCAATACATAAACACAAACAAATCAGGTTTACTTTACCAAAATTTAAAAGGTACATACCCTTTTATAAAGTAATTCGGATTCTTAGATTATAAACTACAAATATGTTTATTTGTGAAATCGACTTACATTTGTGAATGTGATTTTACAAAATAGAAAAGAGCAATTATAAATATCAACTGTCTATGAGTAGAAGATTGGCCAACTACATTCCTTGCATTAATGTGCATGGAGCTATTTGAGCAGGTGCCTGGTAAATAGCTAGATTTTGCTAAGTTCATTATCACCTAATAACAAAAGACAAAAAATAAGCAAATCACTTTTGGAAATATTGGAAAGCAAAATAACATATTTAAAATCAGTATGTGGTTTGACTGACAATGTGGCCAGTGGAATATTGGCTTCCTAGGACAATCGCTGCAGCCCAGGACCTTTCCAGTCAGAGTTGGTGCTTGCAGAGACACTGTGGAGTGAATATTCCTTGGGACTGCAAGAAAGCCCAAAGGAAGAAACCAGCAAAAGCATTCCCAGGTCACTCTTCTCAAGTTGATTGTCTTACAATTTGCTCTATCCCACAGGATATATAAAAAGGCAGGGGACCAGTGCTATGTCAGTGTTGGACCTCCTATACAAGCTTGGAAAATTCAAGACGTGTCTAAATTATCCTGTCCATGAAAATGCAGATGGCAACAAATAGGTGCCCCAAAGATCTTCACAAAATCTTGTTAGAATATATGTAGTAGTGGTCCTATGTTGCTAGATGATATTTAAATTCTCAAATATTTGAGTTTACAAACAGCACCCAGTTTTATTAATTTATTAGATTTATGAAAGGAAACAATCTGTTATTGGGGTGTCTATCGCTGTGCATTACATACCATGTATATTATCAGATTTATTTTTAACTATGTGCATTTATCATTTTAGTAGCCATAACCAAAATAATTTAATGTTTGTGTTGCTACTTAATTATTTTTACAGAACAAAAATAATAGTTCATTTTTCACTCACATGCTCCTAACCTTTTTCCCAATATTCTTCTGCAGTGAACACCTAGATGGAAAGTCAGTATGAATACCATCAGATAATCTTTTTTTACTCCATCTAACTATATTGGTTAGTGAAAGAAAACACTTCCCATCAACTTTGCTCATTAATAAACTGTCTATATACAAAGTCATACTCCTATGTCACTATTGAGCCAGAAGATCGATGGACTATTTCTCAAGGGTGACATCTATGTCTTTGAACATTACAGATGCCTCTTCAACTGCTAATTCAAGTTACAGGAGTTTACACAAAGCAAAATCATGGAAATGAATACTCTTTCCAGAATGTGCCTTGGAATATTGTTTTAATTACAAGGACATCATTAATATTAAATGACCAATATCTAGAAATGGGTCAAATAGGAATGAGACTCTATGCAAATAAAATCTGCAGACATTAGGGTAATAGGGAGAACGTAAAAGGACGTAAAATGTTTATGACATATCTTTAAGTGGAATGCACATAGATAGAAAATGTTATGTAAAATATGCATCTATTTTTGTAAATACAAACCTAACAGTCAAAGATGCAGGAGAACAAGAGGTACAATATCAATGCAATTAACTCTGTATGAAACAATGACATATTTTTCATTTTCTTAATAGATACACGTTCTCAAATTTCCCTGACAAACGCATTACCCTAACTGGAATCTAGCATTTTTAACATAAACATATATAACAGAAGAATACCACCCATTTCAAGACCCAGGTAAGAAGTCATCAATTGCAGAAGGCCTCCCCATGTTACCCTGTTATTTTCTCTCCCCTCACTGGGTCCCCCAGCCACATACATGGAGAACCTTTTATTATATGTGTGACTCCTGCTCAGGTGTATAGTCCGTATGATAAATATCATGTTTTATCTAACTGAAAAACATAGCTCCCCAAAACATTGTGAGAAACCTGTGTGTGTATAAATCATTTATTAACCTGAATGTAATACCTGCATTGGGTTTGCATTAAGAAAGGGAATATAAAAGTACCAATGGCAAAACAATACATGCAAACCATATGAAGTACTAAGAGTTCCCACTTAAAATATAACCTGGAAGACTCGTTCAGTTTCTAAACATCATTCCATTACAGTAGACAATTGAAAGGAAGGCAGGTGAAGGTTGTGAGTTGCCAGATCAACCTGGCAACTGTGTATGATGACACAGTGAATATCAGAACTTCTTAAGTAAATATGCACTGTGAAAACAGTTCTGACAGCTCCATCAGTCCAACCCTGTACAAGTCCAGTGTTATTTAATAAGGAACCTGGTAATCTAGCTCCTGCTCTCATTTGTGTTTTTTGAAGGAAGAAAAGCTGCAAGCTGAGCATTGGCAGTTTTGTGTATCTCTAGGACTTGTTAAATTTCTGTGGCACTCTTTTCCTACCTCCTGAAATCTTAAGCATTGATGCTTTATGTTCTGCCTTGTAAATGAAGCCTGTTATTATCATTGAGATAGTGTTTTTATGGCATAAATAATGAGCTCAAACAGGGGAAGCAGCGTTGGGTGGAATTACTGCCTGAGCTGAGATGGAAATAATCAATATGTCCTCTCTTACGAATCTCATCTGCATGTCAACTTCATCCTGCTGCCTGTCTCCCTACAGATTCATTTCGCAGGAGGCCCAATAAAACCTTCGGGTGACATTGATCTGTTTTATTCATAGCTAGAGATAGAAATGCATCATTTGAAATTAATAGAAGATCTTGCATTTATAACTCAACCTAGAAAGAGTAGCCTGCAATGCAGATCATTAAGAGAAATCTCATCAACCCAAAGATGACCCTGAAGAACAAGGATCATGGAACCATTTTTGAAATTCCCTGCGAAGTCCTGCCTGTTATCATTCAGAACACTCGGGGATTTTGCAACCAGAATTCTACAAATACTCATTGAAACAATTTCTTAAATTAGTCCAATATGCTGTTAAGTTTTCAGATATCTTTCCCACATTCTCCTACATTTTTTTTCTTTGACCCCGAACAAAATGAACACTATTATATAATTTCCTAAAATCTGGAACAAAATTTATAAATCGTGTATTTTACTCTTGTTTCTAATTGGTTTATGTGCTGTATACTATGGTATTCAACTTATCTTATTGGATATGTACAGAGGGGGAAAAAATCCCTGTTTGATAACATAGTCCCAAATGAAAAAGAAAATCGCAAAGCTTTGGTTTTAAGGAACTTCTAATAAAAATCATCCCCTTGATGTTTCTAGGGGAGGTAGGTAACTCTCCTGTTATCACTCAGTATACTTCCTGATATTGCTTGTATGAAAATATTTTAAGAATATACAGAGTAGAAATTTAGTCCTTAAAATGGTCTAGAATATACTGAATGTTAGGGCACACAATATATTTCTTTAGTTTGTCATGCACTGAGTTTTGCTACATTAATTAAATTACTTACAGTTAATGAAACAATTTTGTCTCCTCTTGTGACGACTTCCTCGCTATTTGCTGGAATAGCATGTATGCTTCTTTTTGACCTCAGTTCAAACATCATATTTTCCTGGATGTTTCAGGATAGAGAAAAATCCCTCAATCATATATGTAGTTCTTATCAAATATATTCTTCCATAGCTCAAATTCAATTTTAATAATGCTGTAAAGTTTGTGATAACTCTTAATATGTAGTCATAATAAATAATATAAGGAGAACTTGTGTCCTCTCCACAATGCCCTTCTTGGTTACAAGGCCAAAAGCAAGAAGACCACTCAGTCTTAGACTATAACCTCCAATACTGTGAGCCAAAATAAACCTTTTTTTCTTTAAGTTTATCATTGCAAATGCTATTTGTTGTATTGCTGCAAAATCATACAAATAATACAGTATATAGGTGCACATTTACAATCTAACTAATGTAGGTAGTTGATCATAGTCCATGCTTCCCTGCTCCATAAAACTGACTAGGTTTCCTGGGTTACATTTTCCCTCTCTGGAGCGTATGAGTACCCTGAGGCTTTTCGGCAAACAATTTAGAAGTCATCAGTCATGAGAAATAAATCCCACAATCATTCTTCCAGGTCAGTTATCTTTTCACCAGAGTCTCCTCCTACCATGTTATCTCTCTTGCCTTTGTACTAGGGAGTTCTTTCTGAAGAGCTTAAAGAAGACAGGAATCTAATAAATAAAAAATACCAATGGCCCAATTTTGACAAGACTAGCCTTTATCTTCAGATTGGTAGGTTATGATCCAAATGATTGCTCAGTAAATACCAAAAGAGTTTTAGAAACAGCAAAGAAAGAAAAATGTGTTTTTAGGTTTGCTCTCTGTGTTTGTGTTACAGGTAACATTTCTAAAAACAGTTTTTCTGAAGATTTTGACTAGGCAAATCTGTGTTTCCTTTCCTAACTTTATATTATTTTAGTTCTTTAAGTATGTATCCTAGGATTCTAATTATGCAATAAAATAAAAGGATAAAAGAGTTCTTAAAAGTTCATACTGAATAAGGAATGGAAATGTAAGCGTGCAACCAGTAAGGACTGTGTAAATGTGTATGTCCATATTTGTTTATTAGGTACTGAAATTGGATTCTTCCAGTAACTGAACTTCAAATAGGCTCACCAGACTTGAACAGGACATGCTGTAATGCCTAGACACTATGGGCAATTGGATTTGTGTTGTGGGGTGTGGGTTGAGGTTTGTCCAAATATACAGACCCTATACTGTTACTCTTCCACTATGTAAGAAATAATATTATTTTAATGAGGCATAACAATGGAAAATGTGACAGAAAATCTGGTAAGACTCAAGGAGTACTCTGGCTCCAAGTCAAGACTTTCTTAAGGTGATATCAGAATGGGTCTCAAGGAGAAGTAGAGCATGAGTGGCTAGAGATGTAGGATGCAGATTCAAGAATGTGACAGGGAAATACAAAAGCATGGAATATAGAGAGGAATTAAGAATAAATTATGTGTGATAAAAGTGTATGGGTTGCTGGAAGCAATAAAAATGTGTACAGAAAGTCACATTTGCTTCACATTGTGAAGATCTAGTGCATTTACATCCCTCCTGGCAAGAATGCAAACTGAAGATGCTTGAGCAAAGAATTATATTGAAGCAGGTACTTATAACAGCAGGAGGAGTTTCAGAAAACAAGACAAGGTAAGTACAAGCGAGCAATCATAAAATAGAGCTTAAGTTTACTTGAACAGAGAATTGAAACAACTGAAACAAACCAGGGCACACAGAAGGTTTGCACCACTAGAATAGAAGAATTTTAGATGTTAACATAAGAAACTTTGCTAAGAGCACTTCCACGAGTGTTCAATAGGTAAGGTTAGTTTATGAGGATGAACACAACAAACAACTCTAGTTCACTATAAATTCTTATTCTTCTATTTACTATGTAAGCTTAAGCTATGTAAGCTTGAGCAAACGAGATAGCCTCTCTGTCCCTTTGTGTCCTGAACTGTAAAATATTGACAATGATAATGCTTTTAAAATAAATCCACTATATTCATGATTAATTAAAATAAAAAAGTATGGTAACCAGAACATAGTAAATCAACACATGCTAACTACGTTTTTATTTTATTTTTGTTATGGTCTAGGAATTTTAAATTCTATCTCTTGTGCCAAGAGATACACTCAAAATACCACATTTTTTTTTGAGTTTGATTCCCGGTGCAAAAAATTTACTACATTTTTGAAAGATCATCATATCTGTAATGGGAAGAATAGAATTAGGGGATATGAAAACTATAACAAAGAGACCAATTTTGAGACTTTTGTAATAACCCAAGAAGGGGGTTGTCAAATTTGGAATAGAGGAGGGATCTGAAAAGAAATCATAGTGGATTTCTCACCACAGAAAACACATTCCTAGCATTATACAGCATAAAGAATAGGTGCTTGAAGTAATTTATCTGTGAAAGAACAGATCAATGAATCAATTAATCAATTGATGAGAAATCTAAAAAAACATTGAAAATAAACTATTATATGTGTGTGTGTGTGTGTAAAGTTATATACATAAAATTGGGACATAAACTATTATATACGTATGTATACATAAAGTTATATACATAAAGTTGGGAATGTAATATTCAATGATTCTTTATAAAGTAAGAAAGCCCATGCAGTCATCTCCTGGATTCCAGAACCAGAAAATTAAATCTGTACCCTCAATTTCTCTTTTATGTTCTCATGGTCACCACTACCCTGCAAAGAAACCATGTTTCTAACTTCCAACAACAGACTGTTAGGTCTGTCTGTCTTGCTTTGTTTCTTTTCTTTTTTTACTTCATACAAATGGATACATATAAATATAACCTCATTAATTTCCAGTTTATTTCATTTGCTATATGATTACATTCAGAACATTCATTACCTTTCATGTGAATCTTTCATTCTCATTGCTATGTAGTGTGCTTTTGTACTAATTTATTAATTTGTACAAATTTAATTATTTAATTATGGTCTCTTAAATAGTTTACTAATTGTCTATAATTAATAATTATTAGATTAACATTCCAGGATATAGCTTATGATAGACAAGGGGATATACTTATATGAGTATATAAATAACAGGTTAGTTGCTAGGTTATGCACACATCCAACTTTGATAGGTCCTATCTAGGTCCTAATGTATCTGGTTTCATTATTACTCCCATTGACATAGCTGAATATTTTGATTGCAGAAAACCTTCACCAACACTGTAGTTTCCTTTAAAAAAGTTAATCAATCTGGTAGTGTAACACGCAGTAGTTTTAATTTACACTGACTTGATTACTATTGAAATTGAGGAACATTTTTTGTTCATTGCCCATACAGCTCTCTTATCTTTTAAAGATTATCTTGTACCAATTGATGTCTCTTGCCAATTTTTATCCTGCTTGATCCTCCTTTCATTGATTCTCTCTCTCTTTTCTTTCTTATTTGTAGATGTTCCTGTGTATTTTGTAGGGCACTGTGAAGAATCTCGTACTGGATAATTTGTATAGCAAACACACTTTTGTACACTAACATGGAGTATGCACTTTTTCAAATGTTATTTTTAGTCAAATATAAATAATTAATTTTATTATAGTAAATCTCATTTGTTCTCATTATTTTATTTTTCTGTGTGAGAATCTTTTCTTGTTTTAGGTTTTAGAAATATTAACTTTTAATTTCCTTAAAATCTTTATTAGTTTCCTTTACACTGAGGTCAGCTGCCTTGGGAATTAATTTTGATGTGAGAGTTCAATGGATGCTCTGTTTTACTTTGTCTGTGAAGATCTCTAGTTTACCTTTTATCCTTTAGGGGTATGATTTTATTTCCACAAACCCTACTATGGTATTAATATGTTGAATTACATAATCATTTTTATGTAATAATATTCTTTCTACTAAGTAGTTTACCTAAAAAACACCATTATTATGTTGAATATTTGATAATTCTGACTCTTCAGGAAGAGAAAATATGGTTTTTTATTTGTTTGTTTTCTTCTAGAATGTTCTTTTTTTTAGTAAGAATAAAAGTTGAATTTGAACATGATTTCAGACACTGCAATTTCTGTTATTTTAACTCACATGGAATAAGGTCTCTCTGAAAGCTACATGTGAATGCCTACAATTTCATTTACCAAGTAGGTTGGGAAAATGTGTCCTCACATATCTCTGGGAGCACATAGGTTAATTTTCCTTTTTCCCATGCATCATTATGTACAATAAATTTGTGCTGATATTTCTTGGGAACTACAGATCATACTGGTCATAGAGAGTAATAGTTGAGAATGCGATTCTTGTAGAAATGAGAGTTTAAGTCTTGGAGCTCTCATGGTTCAAACTGATGTAAGTGGCAATCATTTAATCATTCTATGCCTCTCTTTTTTTTCAGAGTAAAATTAAATTATTAAAGAGCCAATTTATTATTACATATAACCAAGATAATTAAAGAACCAGTCAGTAATTCCCTGAAATAATTATTCTAATTGTTGAAATGGGAAAAATATCCATGACAGTATATTAAGATGTTAAAACTCCTCTGCATAAAAATGTTATTCTTGTGTGCCTTTCCGTTATGGTTTCCACTTCGTCCTGGAACTGTAAAGCATTTAACTAAAAATGGTACACTATTAAAGAGAGAGTGGTAAAAAGGATGATGCAGAAAAATTGACAATAATCTTCACTTCATCATTTAATTTTAGAGGAATTCATTCTAAATTTTCTAAACTAAATTTGTTGAATTCTGTCATATGAAGTCCCCTGGCTTCAGGCTGCTCTCATGTAGTGTGTGCACCAACCTTGAACACATTATGAATACATTTTTCATCTGAATATTTTATCTGTCTGTCATATCTTTGCTTCTTATTTCTCAAAGTAAAAGTGTTTAGTTATAAAAATGGAATTTTGATAACTCATTAAAATAGGAAAAACAGCATGACATTCCACACGGAAACTTTGCCTCTGATCTTTCCTCATCTCAGCTCATCTTGTGGCCAAAAATCAGCATGTCTTGAAACATTGCTTTTAGCACTTAAGTGAAGTGAATTTAAGTGAAACAGTGATCTCTCTCTCTTTCTCTGGCTCTCTTTCTCTCTGTCTCGCCCTCTCTCCCTTCCTCGCTCCCTTCTCTTTATCAAAGTAAATCAGTGAATTAAAAGGCCTGTAGAATAGTAAATAGAGTTTACATAGTTACCAACAATAGTACGTGTTATATAACTGTAGTTCTATATCAAAATGAGGACATCACCATTGATATAAGATTACTAGCTTTACTCAGTTTTCAACATTTTGACCCACATTAGTGTGTGTGTGTGTGTGTGTGTGTAGTTAATTATGATTTAATTCCTTGTCTAGATCTATTTAACAACAATTGTAATCAAGATACTGTACTATGCAGTCATCATGAAGAAACTACTTTATATTGCTCTTTATTTAATTTGCAACTGTAGCTTTGATAGATCCTCCTGCCTGCAGGATACAGTGCAAACTTCTTATCCTCTTAGTCTTGGCCTTTCACAGGGGGGATTTATTTTGAACAAGTAGTACTTAAGATATTTATTTGTCCTGACTTATTTGTGAGTGTAGCCATTGTGAATTCAAAGATTAACACCCAGTTGTTAAGCCACTGCCTGACTCGCTCTAGTAATGAAGGGACATTTTGGAAGAATATTTATGGAACTCCTTGCCTTTTCCACATCTCTATCAATGAGGTAATGGCAAAAATATTTTGTGAAGTCCTGGAAAATGAGGATGGGTCTGCCACTCTTAAAATCTTTCATTTCGATTTTATTACATAGAATTGAACTGGTAAAATGACATTTCCTCCAAAGCCATCTTAATTTCACAGTAAGAAGCATAATTTTGATTTCCCAAACAATTTGTTTCAATGTTTTGAATTGTAATTATGTAATGCTTCCCTGAGTATTAAAAAAGCACTCCATTAGCATTGAACATTTTTCCATATAAATATACTTCATTGAGATGAGATCTGTTTTTCTAATACACACTGCTCATTCAGATGGGATTATGAAGATATGTTTTATCAAGTCTCTATCAATGAGAAAATGAGTGACTGGATCACCAGACCTCATCTGGATGCCTATAATCCATCAGGCTTGACTTGGGCATGGCTTTTCCAGTACTGTACCTGTTTTCACCAGACACATTGTTCTCAGCAAAATTTGAAGCCCAGCACAGATGCTACCCTTGCCAAACACAGGACAGAATATCATAAAGAAGACAGGGCAGAGCATGGAATCCTTCCAGTGCTAGGACATCTAAAAATATCCATACATTTGCACGTGATGCTCTGGAAATTTTGACCGCTGATCTTTCCTCAGACCTCCTTGCATAATGTCCCTTGCCAGAACCCCCACCCCCACTTTCAAATTCTATAAACAGTCCACTTTTCTTTATTTCTCAGGAACAATCTTTTTGCTCTCTCTATCATACCTAGATGCAGTGGGCCTGCATCTAGGTATGATAAATCTTATTGCGTGTTGCTTTCACAGAAGCATGTCAAGTAGTTCCTGACTCCAGTTTTTTGTTACATTATCCACTAGAACATAGGCATGTTTCTAGGCTATAGAGAATAACAGCTAAAATTGACACAGTACTTACTTTAAAGGAACATGCTAATGTCTAATATCTAATAATATTGAATGAGTGTGTTTATCAGAAAATGAGGTATTAATGGAGCAGAAGCCATATATGTTAACCAAGACTTTATTTCTCTTTTTCTACTTAGATTCTACCTTGCAAAGTTCATAGATTATTTGGGGTTTCATACAGCAGTGCTGCCTTTGGCTTGTGGAATGGATGCAAAGCTATATGTTTAAATATTTCAGTAGCTCTGTGGCTTGTCCTGCTTATGAGATAGAATCCACCGTCAAGTATTCAGCACTGTTCTCTTCCTCATTTGAATTTACAGTACATCCAATTCAAATAACATGCAAAAAGAAGCATTACTAAAAAATAAGTATTATCAATTAGCATACAAAAGTGGAATTGAGAAGCTCTTTCTGGATAAGAGGTCCTGAGAGAGATCAACAAGCCATAGGCAGGAACAATGCTAAACATGCAAGTTTACAACCCCTTTGGGGAACTTGTGCAGAGAAAATTCAGTCTCTATTAGTGGTTGTGAAGCAAACCAATTTTATTTCGTTGTAAACTCATTTGAAAATCAACATGATTTGTGGAATAAATTCTATGTGTGTTTTTAAGAGAAAACTAGCATTCATTGAAAGCTTTCTAGGTTGATAGTGACAAAAGAGGCAAGTCATTTGTTGGAAGTTCAGACTGCAATCTCTATCCAGAAACAAAAATGATTCAACTGTCTTAAGAACAAGGCTTATGCACCCCAACTTCCTCTGTGTGTGCTTTTAGCCAAAAGGTGCTTGAGCAACTGAGAGTAGACGTGCTAGCATATCTGTTCCTTTCCATTTAATTTTAGTATTTTGCTAAGCTTAGAATGCTATTTTGTCTCTGTCATATTAAAAGCTGCTCCTGAGAGCTACCTGAGTGCATATTGCTCACTGAATGGCACCTTTCAGTGGTACATACATAGGCCTTCAATCATCCAAACCTTATTTACAGAATCAGCTTCATTTCCTTCTTGTTATTCTTCCACTTTCAGTTAAACCAACTCAAGTGAATAATAACTTCCTAATGGTACCATGCCAGATCATGCCAGCTGCCCTTGTGCATGCTGCTTTCCTCTGCATTAAATATCCTACTCACCATGTTCCACCAGTGTATTATCTGTCTTCAAGGCTTACTACAAAATTCATCTTCATTTTCAGTGCTCCTATAAATTAATCATTGCCCCTTTTATGGCTCTCTTATCCCATGGATATATGTTGGATATTGCATTTAGGTCATACCTATTGCATTTTCTTTAACAGATCTGTGCCCTCAGCATATGAAACCAACATATATGCTCATAACAGGTGTCATTGAATATCTGCAGAATAAAAGAAGTGAACACTGGTAAAGCAGCCAACAACTGGAAATCCTTGCAACATTGTGTAGGTGACACAAATATGATAGACCACACATAGGGAATACTAAGAAATAAATTAGACAAGTGAGATGTAAAAGAATTGGCTCATATATGCGTTCAACACATGCCAGTTCCCTTCCTTTCTTGTCACCTTGAATTGTGATTACTAAAGCAGAAAATTCATGGAGTAAGGCTAAGGTGCTTAGTAGTATTATGGAATAAGAGGAAATAGTTCTGTCTAAGGGGGCCTTACAAACACAGTCTTTGTCTCTCTGCCTTTTTTTCTTTTTCTTTGCCTCTCTTTATATTGTGTGTGTGTGTGTGTGTGTGTGTGGTCAAAACAGCCATATGCATGTAACAGAAAGTAATTGTCTGTTTTCAGAAAAATATTTTTCATTTAGGGGTGTCTTGACTTAATCATTGGAGCATTAAAATATCCACATTAAGTAAATAAAACATACCGGTTAATTCTGATTGTCAACTTGACTTAATTACAACATTCCTGGAGAGGTAATTTAGATAATTGGATTCTAAGGACACCAAACTCATCAAATAATTAATACACTGATGATTTTATAGTTGAAGAAGATATTGGGTGGTGGGCTCCAGTTAGAGGAAGTGAGTCGTGCTGAATGTGACCTTACGGACATCATACGTGAGCTTAGGGAACCCTTCTTTCCTGACACTTACACTGCTTTCTGGTGGCTGTGAGTTGAGTAGTTTTTCTTTACCATACCTTTTCACCATGTTTGTGCTCTTCAATCAGCCAAACCTGAACTAAAACCTCTTAAACCCTGAGCCAAAGTAAACTTCTTTCCTTTTAAATTGTGGATGTCAGATATCCTGTTCTAGGAATGTAAAGACCAACCAATACATAAAGCAAAACAACTTGTACTCTCTGCCTATGAAGTTCACTTGGCTGTGTCCTTGACAAAGAGACAAAGAGATACATTTGGTGTCTACAATGACCAAAAATTAGCTACTGCTGTTAATCACAGTCCCTAACACAAAGGCTGTTTTCCAGCAGCCAAGTTTCAACTGTATAAATGCTAGCACTGAGGACTCACTAGATTTGACCAAGACCCAGGAAAACTTAATCACAATCCTTATCCTATTATTGGACACCCAAAATGACATTCAACTCACACTGTGCCAGAAGTTTGAAAAAAAGATAGAAACTAGAATATTGGGTGGTACTGTTTTTGAAGTATGCTTAAGGGAGCAGAGGAATCCAATCTGGATTTCACAGCTCACTACATCCATGGTTTGCAATTGGATATTAGGAGAAAAAAGAAGAAGAAAAGAAAATCATCCTCAGTAAGATATATGTGGTGAATTCTAGTTTACCTAAAATTGAATTTAAATTGTTACCCTACTATGGGATTTCTCAAAGTTTATAAAATGTGTTTTGTGACCCTCTAAGATGTTTATTAGAAATATTATTACTTAGTTTAATAATATTTCCTCTTTATATTATGACAAATCCAAAAGTCCATAAACACCCTTGGAAATTATGTGTCATAGATACTAAAGATAATAGGGTCTAAACCCATTTCCTCTAAGGACTCTTTTTGTGACTTCAGGCAAAGCACTTTATCTCTCTAAGCCTCTACACTACATTTGTAGATGCAAATCTACTTACATATCAGTAATTTTACTCTTTCATCTGATTTGATAGATAATTCTGCTCTTTAATTCTTGTTGGTCATGGTGTTTATAGAAAACATGGGAACATATTTAAAAAGAAAAATATTAAAGAGATCTCTATATAGGGACTCTTACTAATTAGCTTAATAGGGTCGGTTGATCAAAACCTAAAAGGACTAAGGAAGTTTCTACTTAAGGCAGCGGCAGACATTATTGATGCTCTAGATCTGAAGAAATGAAGAAATTTAGAGTTAAGAACCTTCAGAGGTTTGTATTAGCATTAGGACAGGAACACATCATAGAAACAGTGGCTTTCTATAAACAAATGCAACTAAACCATAGTAAACCAAAAGGAAGATGCTTGCGGTATGAGTACCTGAACATCGTTTTGTTTCTGCCCTCCATCTCAGTTGTCAGAACCATCTAATGTCTAAGTCCACCAGAATCCTGGAGGCAGGGGAGTCTGTTTATGCAAATCAAGAGCTGTCAGTCTCCTGGGGCCCAGAGCAGTTGAAAAGTGTATGGAGCAGGTCTGTAGTATAAAGAGTTGGGAAATGGCAACCCACACTGTTCATACATAAATCAAACAAACGGGAGCCAAGGTTATACCACAAATCTTTGGAGGAATTGTGAAATCATGTCACAGAGGATGACATCAAAGTCAGCTTCCCTGTGTTTCTGAAAATGGAGCCCACACTGCTAAATGTTTCAGAGGGTTTTCCCTAATTTGGAGAAATCAAACATTTAAAAGCAGACCCACTTTGAAGCCTCCCAGCAAGCAGCAAATCTGGGACTTGATAGATCCAGTTATTAAAAGTCAGTCCATCTGAGCAATCTGTTTGCTTGCCTTTCTTGCTGTGTTAGTAATTTTGCAAAATCTGCTGAATTTGCTTTTCTCCTCTCAGCAGATCATAGACAGAGTAAAGGATGTTTGCTGGTTGACTATCACCTTTTAGGAAGAATAGGAAGAAACTCTTCCCGTATTTCAGTTTCTCCCAACCTAATCGCTGTGAATGTACAGAAAAAGGGATATGGGAAAAGTTATTATTAAGCAGGTAATGTTTAATGTGTTTGCATTTTATGTTGATGAAGGCAGAAAATAACTTCAGTCTTCCCAACTCCCTGTTATCTCAAACTGACATAAGCTGTAGCTGCAGTCTTTGGTCTGTTCTTTCAGAGGGAGAAATCTTCAGTTAGCAAGGGAACTCCGTGGAGTTCATGATGAAGAATAAAGAGCAGAAAGCTGAGGGAGTATCGCAAACATTTATTGAAAAGGAGAATTTTCTCTGTGTGTGTGTGTGTGTGTGTGTGTGTGTGTCTGTCTGTGTCTGTGTGTGTCTATCTGTGTCATTGTGTGACGCCAGGGATAGATGAAAAGAGAAAAAAATTAAAAATAAATTACCGAAGATATAGACTTCAAAAGTTATGCTTGGTTTCTGGCTATTTGTTTCAAATATACGACTACAGGAACTAAGAATAATTTTGCATTTCTGCTTCAATTTAAATTATTATTGAACTGTTGGGCACAATCAGTTGTGAATTATACCCAACAAGTGCCTACCACCACCAGCACTGAAGAGAATGCTTACCATATGCCAGATCATAAATGCCTCTTTCCCAGAGGGGTGACTGACTTGTTCAGCAAAAATTTATTCATCCTATTCTTAATGAGGCTCACCTCATTTTTTTTGAAATAAGGCATTATTGGAAGCAGAGATTAAGGAAAATTACTACTACAGTCTTGTGAAGACATATTACAATTGCAGGCAACACTGAAAAATTTGAAAGACAAATTTTTCCAATATGAATGAATTTAATAACAAGGAAAATCACAGAGTGCTGTATGTATATTAGTACTCAAAACCTCCTGAATTCCATGGAAGCACAATCCTGCTTTTTCTCACTATAAAGTACTGTGATACTTACTTAGGTTCACACATTTTTTTTTTCTCTATTAAGGTTTTCCTCAATGGCCAGTTCACAAAGCAGGACTGTGCTTTAAAAGTGAGCAGGCTATGTAAAGCTATGTTAAAGCAAAATCGGAGAGGTGATGGCTATTCAGTTTCTACATTTGATCCTTGTAGGATATTAAAGTTTGTGTCTAAATTCAGTGATTAAATTTTATTAGGAATAAACAGGTGTTGTATAAGTTGTTTCAAGTAATGCTTGAATTGCTTTTGCACTTGTAGTTACCCAAACCATGGCAGGGGGAGTTTCTGTTGTTTAAATCACCTCGTCTGTGGTACTTTATTTTGGAAGACCTATGAAACAAATATAAACAAAAGTTCCTCAGATGCCAAAATAGCCAGGTTCCTCCATGGGAAATGGGAAAAGACCTAGTAAAAACCTGAACCACGCTTTCCTGTGATCCAGTTGTTGTGCAGGGTGGGAAACCGGAAAAGCATTCCCTTTACCCCTACACCTCTGAAGCAACTGACCCATTTAGAGGAGCTCAGCGTGAGATGATAGCAACTGAGATGAAAGGAATAGCTGATGTCTGCATTGTTTGATTGACTTTGCAGGCCTGGGGCTGGTGGTCTGGGCATCTGCTGGGAGGATGGCAGTCTACATTGTGGCAACTGTGGGGGATTTCCTTGTCTTGTTTTTGAAATCCAGTGTTTTGTTCCATTTCACTGTTGTGTTTTATTCCTGTATCTGGTAATCTGAGCACTTATTTTGAAGATAATATGCAGTATAACAAGTGTTAAATTCCTATCATCTTGTTTTGAAACTTATATAGCTATTGTTGTTTTTTGTTGTTGTCATTTTGCTTTTGTTGTTGTCTTTTAGACTTGTTTGCTTTTTTTTTTCTTTTTTCTCTTTTAAATAAAATTAGAAAAAAATATTCAGGAAGCCCAGACTCAAATATGGCATTGCCATTATGATCCTTAGTAACCCGGAGAAGAGTCAGTCAGCATGAAGGAATTCACACTCTAGCGCAATTTATAACTCCAGCCTCACATTCTGATTGGCAAGGAGAATTATCTCTGGTGATCCCAGTTACCTTCTTGGAAAAAGATAAACAACCTACATCACAACATTTAGATGAGAGTTCATTAGAAAAAAACATATTTTAAATGGCTTGTGCCACACTAAGTATATAGTAAATTCTATTAAATGGCAGATATTGTAATAACTGTTATTATCATCAATGTGTCTTTCAACATGCTTTAATATTTAAAGAAATGGATAATATTGCATAATTAGCAAGCTTAATATCAATGGTACTAATATTGATAGACTATTTTAACACTGTACTAACAGTGCTGTTAGGAGTGGTACTTCCCAAATTCAAGCAATAGGGTGGTTCTTCCTTTTTTAGATAACATAAAAATAATAATAAAATTAACTACTCTTTGAAATACTTTAACAATATCAGTGAAAATGTATACTTGGCATGAATTCTTTCCACCTACCTCCTCTCAATATTATAAACTGAAGTGTTTCAAACAAATATGAGATCAAAAGATATTAATTGTAAGCATATTTCTTTTCATCTTCTGTATAGTCACTTTATTATGTGATAAGATAAACACTTCACAAGTTATCTCATTTAATCAGTAGGTTCGCCCAACAAATGAAGTAAACTGCTGAAGAACAAAAATAAAATGCATGGATTTTCTTACTTTTGAAATCAGGAAAACTGACTTTAGAGCCAATTTTGTTTTCAGTAGGTATGATTATGATTTACGGAAGAAACGTCTTCCTCCCTCATCCTAGGAAGCCTACAAACCAAGAGAAAATTTCTGCATGATTATCAGGAGCCTGTGTGTAACCTGAAAATCTCCAACTCTATCTCAGTGGCTGTCACTCTTGATGTGTCCTCTTCACACTGGCCCCAGCCCTAGATCTCACTCATTTGGTGATTTATGGACCATGTCAGTGCAATTTAGCGTCTTAATGCTCCTAGTCAAGGACCATCAAATGTCTTCTAAAACTCCCTGATGTCCTTCAGAGGAAAAGAAGTAGAACACAAATGTTAGCAGCTTTTGTGATGTTGGACCAAAAGCAATATGCTTTGGGCAAATAACCCCCCCCAAAAAAAACCCTGGGCCCCCACCTCTGTAACTTATTAGCTGCTTATTAGGTCAGTTTCCCCTCTCCCAGTGCCCGTGTCATAATGTCTGCCACTGTTTTGCTATTAACTTGTTTGCAGATTTGTCTCTGTAAAATGTGACTCCTTATGACAAGAAAAGGCAATTCTGTGTAAGTAAATGTGTTCATTTATTTTAGATCATCATAATCTAGAGAAGTTTGAATCACAATTGATGGACTACAAATATTTAATGAATGTACTAAAAAAGGAATTTGATGATTGTTTGTTTGTTTGTTTGTTTGTTTTTGGACCAGAGGTTGAACTCACAACTTTGTGTTTACCAGGCAGATACCTGTGCCACTGAGCTAAATCTCTGGTGATAATGTTTTTTAAAAAAACTGATCCATGAAGAACCTTCTTAGAGTCTAAAGTCGTATGCTAAACTAAATGTATAAATGCATCTATTGGAGAACAAGCTTATAGTCACTTTATTTGAAGAATAATTGATTGAAAAGTGTGAATATCATTATTCTCCTTAGACTGAAATAAAAAGTATCATAGTGAAATAAAGGAAGATACTGCCAATTATGTAAGTTTAATACCAAAGATTGTTTCCAAAGTAAAAAAATACTATCAAAATTTTCCCTAGAAAATGATACTGTAGTAGTAGGTGTACTTTTACTTTGTGATTCTTCAGCTTTTAAGATACATCAGAATTTTGAATTGAAAGGATGCCCAGAAATCCACCTTTGATTCTTCCACTTTCAGTCCAGAGGGTTGTGTCTTGCAGATGGGAAGACATCAAATATCTAGTTAAATTTAAGTTTCCTGAATCTTTTTTGTGGGAATTTCCCCTATACAGTGGAAATATTTCTGTAATAAAAATATATTATGTACCCTAATATGAATGCTGAAATTTTGGATTCAATTCACTGAAGCAAGTCTCACAGATTGGGCAACATTCCTTAAAGCATAAGATTTGAAATCAGTTTGAAATCTACTGGGCTAATTTGTGATAAGTTTCACGACCATTTTCCATGCAAACTAGAAATGCTAATTAGTCAAAATTGCCTTATTATTAGAAGAATGGATACTTGCATACAGATGTAAAATTGAATACTGATCCTATTCTAAAGGATAAGGTCACTGAGACACAGACCTCACTGCCTATAAGGTCACTGAGACACAGACCCCAGTGCCACTCCAGTCCCAAGCATTCCAGCAATATGTCCTTGGTCTCTGCATAACCTGGCAGAGCAGACAATTGCCAAGATGGATGATGGATGACATTTCTTAGATTTTTACTTACCCTCAGCAGTCTTAGGCATGTTATATAAAATGTCTGATTTTGGTCACTGTCTCAGTATTTTCTTTCTTTTGTGAGGCATGGCACATTTCACTTGGGGGTTATTATTGTTTAGAGATTCTACCTACTCCATCTTCACATTCTTATCAGCGGAATGGTGATTGAAATCTGTGCCAGGTACACTAATTAGTACCTTCTAAGAAAGCCTTCATTTTAATGACTCACTTCAAAATTCAATTGCAGGATAGAAGAGGAGGACGTTGTTGCTTAAATATCATCAGACTCACAATCTCTTCCTGCTGCCGTTCCTCCTCCTCCTCCTGTCTTTTCTCCTTCTACTTCTTCTCCCTCTCCTTCTCTTTTTTTTCTCTTTGTACTTTTATTTCTGGGGACTGTACCTAGGACCCTATGCATGCTAGGAGAGAATTCTACAATTTATCTATGTCTGGAGCCCAGAAAGAAATTTCTAGGTGTAGATGCAGACTACGATCAAAAATCCACATCGCGAGAGCAACCAGGTAATTCTATCAACTTAAAATGAGTAGTCTTCAACAAAGAAGACTGGGAAGTACAAGAGGAAAATAGGATCCTCAACCTAAGGAGTCAGGAAAGTAATGCAGACAAGAAGGGCTGTATTAAACATCTTTATTTACTGAGTTTGTAATTCTGACACACTGATGACATATAATTCTATGCCTCCTGAATTAACCTCCACTGGTTCATGCATGAAAACTATTTCCCAAAACATATTAAAGGCTCTTCCTGATCCCTGATGTTAACTTGAAAGGCATTTGGTTAGAGATGGTGCAGTGAGAATAATCAATAGTGGTAATAGCATGGTTCAGTTCATCTCATGAACTGACAATTCTGACTTTATGTGGTCGTTGTTTCTAAATTTAATTGTCTGCCCATAACTGGGCAACATATACTCTACTAGTGTGAGGTTTCCACTCTTTCACCAAGTGTTAGTCTTGTGCTCTTTCTGTATCTGCTGCCTGTCTGTCTCTTTGATTTTTCATGATATATCTTTTAACATATGTAGTGTGCTATTCAATGTTATCTTTTCTATATATTCCCTTAAGATACCTTTGCATGAAATGAAAATTTAGGAAAATAAAAAAATTAGTTGAATTAATTTTCACATATGTCATTAGGACACACCATTAATTTTGTTTAGTAATCAAAATAATTCATGTATTTCAAACCCTATGTTCCTTCTGGACTTTGTACTAAATACTTCCATGAGTCTGAACTCCATGCATTCAACACTAAGCTTATCAGTGACTGATTTCTTTAGTATTGTGTCTGCAAAACCCTTAGTAGCCATTAATCCAAGACCATTTCCTTGTCATTTTAAAAACTCACATTTCTCCAAGGAAAATTCAATCCATTTAATCCTCATTGATTGGCATTTAGTGCTGCAAGATGATGCTTTGTGAGATCTCTGGGTGTCTAACCAGCAGTTTGATCAATTTGTTATGCTTCTTGTCATGCTAATCTCATTTTGCACCTGGAAGCCATGTTTCCCCTGAAGCCTTCTAAATTCATTTAAAACTAGTGTCATCTCTAATTTGACAATGAAGAAACTGAGGCATAAACTATTGACTGTCCTGTATTATTTCATGTTATCCATATCTTTTGGTTACAGGAATTCCTACAAAACTAAATCTTATTTTATAAAAATTTTAATAGAAGATATATATTATTTGGCTTTATAATTTACATATCATTTGTGACATTGAAACACTCATTTTTTTCAAGATCCCTGGGCTTTTCCTGCAAAGTGAGAAAAGTAATACTTACTTCAATGAGCTTTTGTAGGAGAAGTTAAAGTGCTTTGTGAGAAAGGACCCAATGTAGTACTAAGAACATAATACATGATTAGTAAATAGAGCCTGAATGTGAGAATAAAGAAAAAAAGATAGTGAAGCTGCCTCTGAGAATTTCCTAATACAGCTTTCTTGAATTCTATTGTAATTCCATCAGTATTTTAAAATATTTTATATGTTCCAAAGGTAGTCTCTTGGGGACAATTGTACCAAGTTGCAGGGTGTTAGACTCAAAAGTCTACATTTTTAACTTGCACTCTCATGTGCTACTTTTGTGCTCTTGAGTAAACAGTGTTTGCATCATCTATTTTATGTCCATGGAGGTGCTAAACTAATGTTAATTGAATAGCCACACTACTGGAAGGGAACTAGTACTGAAGAGATCCCTGGATATTTAACCAACAAAAGAGAGAATGTAAGTTGAATTCTATCAAAAATGACCTGGGGGCCAAGGATTTAGCTCAGCGGCATAAGCACCTGCCTTGCAAGTGTGTGGTCGTGAGTTTGATCCCCGGTACAAAAACAAGACAAAACAAAACAAAAAAACTTTAAGAGTCTGTCCCAGGATAGAAGAGGCATCAAGTGTGGCAGTACTTGTGACTGGGTCAGTTTAAAAAATTGCTTACTTATGGCTTCCAAAGAAAGTCTCCCAAATTCATTGCCTCCTCCTTTAAGACAGAAAGTGATGTCTGCTTTTAAACCCAGAACATTTGTATTTCTAGGAAAATGTCTTTTGTCACATGTAAATTCTATTAGGCAACTAAAATCTATACTCTTTTTTTATTTGACTATCCAAAAACACAAAAAATGGAAGATGGTTCCTGGTCTCTAAAATATTTCAAAGAAAACTATGGAACATCACTCAGTATTCAAGAGCCTATTATTAATCCTCATTTCATGATTATTCAATTATGCAGTTTATATTAAATATTGTATATGTCTTTGAATAAAAATCTAGCTTTTAAAAATAAAAATACATACATGAATATTTGAAAGACTAAATTTCCATGTTATGGCTTAGCTTATAGAGTTAATCTAACCTAGTTTTGGTAAAATGTAAAATTCCCATACCCTGATTTAGATTATGAAATAAGACTTGAATGAGTTATGTAAATTATGGTCAGGTCCATATTGGGACATGAGAAGGATAAATGCAATAGTTACAAACATTTCTGTGAATTGTAGAGCCTTTTAAAAATTCTGATGCTTCTGTCCCATCCCCAGATGTCAGGATTTTGGAATGTGACTTAAGCTTTAGAACTTTTGTAACATTCTGCAGTGACTGTAATGACAGATGTAGAAACTCCTACTTGAATTTTTCTCTGTCTGTATGAATATCTTTGTAGTTTCTTACCTGGAATATTGAAAAATATGTCCATACCCCACCTCCTCAACTTTACATCTTGTAGGAGCTATCACAAGGGTATCCCAAGTCCTAATACCACATCCCAAAGACAAAACATACAATGTCCCATCATAGATCTAATACCTATCCTTTGCACAGTAAGTGCCAGAATTGGTAGCAGAGTAACTATACAAACATCACCCATAGCTATTAGCTTCATGGATTGGAGAAAGCATTAGGTCCTAGAGAATGTAGGTTACTATTTGAAGAGAAGACAATAATAAAATGTTCATATTTTTATAAAGGGGTCTGTCTCAGGTTTATGAAGTCATGTTATAGTTGTAAGCATCTCTTTTTGTTTGTCTTAGTTACATTTTTTATTGCTGAGCCAAAAAAACAACCAAAGTTAAAAGAGTAAAGGTTTATTTGGCCCACAATTTGTAGAAGTTTCAGGTCATAGTTGTTTGGCTCCAAGGCAGGATAGCATGGTGAAGGGCAGCACAGATAAAAAGCCTATGGCAGACAGAAGGCTGAAGAAGCAGCAACCCACAAGCAAAGACCCCCTTATTCATTATGTTAAAGTGGTAGCAATGTACTAAACATTTTAAATAGTCATTGCTGTAACCATTATCAGACTCTTTTTAAGCAGCACTACTATCTCCGTTTTATGAATAAGGAAACTGAGTAAGAGATTAATACTCGGCCAAAGATGCTCAAATAAAAAAAAAAATAGTGCTGCCCAATTTTGAATGACCTTGACTTATTAAAAAAAACTAGTTATTATCTGCTATAATGGATCAGAAGCAAACATACCCTTACCACGGTCATTTAAATGAAAATTTAACAAGTACTGGTGGAAACTGAGTTTCTCTAGTCATTCCAGTCTGAAATACCCATCAGAGTTTTCACAGTTACAAAATATTGGGACATATATTTGGACTATTCTGTAATTGTTGATTGATTGCATCAACCTAAAAATTTCAGAAACTTAACTAAATCAGCTTAGAAATTATATACTCCAAGGTGCAGAGGACCAGCCTGGGACAGCTTGTCATCTGAACAATATAAAGGAAAAATTAGGAGGAGTGGACTTGCTTCTGTTCTTTGGAGGAGCTTCCAGTGTCTGGCTTCAGCTTAGACATCATCTCCTGGCTTCTAGTGTAGATGCTTTGGCTTCCTCAGTGGATCTTTCAGCCTTCTGGCATAGACTCTTCCATTTACCATTGTAAACTGTTCATCCTTCCATCACTGCCTCATCAGCTACCTGATACGGACTTGTACTGGACACCACAGTGAGCTCCAGACCTTGGTCTGAACTCATTGGTCTCCAGTGTAGAGACATTCTTTGCACTCTTCCTCATCCAAATCTGTGGGTGACCATCACAAGCCAATCTTGTAACTTCTTATACATTTGTATATCTTCTGTTATATCTATTTCTCTAGAGAAACCCTGACTCATAGGGATTTTGGTACTGGGAGTAGCTCTAGTGGAACAGAATTATAATGATGAAAGTCAGTTCTGTGGAGTTGATTCTCTACTTTGATGATCCATAAAGACACCGTGGTCTCTCCTCCTAATTCTGTGGGGAGAATATTGATAATGCCTGGTATAAAATGCTTAAACTAATATGCCATATAGATCCATTTGATTATCCTAGTTCACCATTTGTGAGATGTCAGGAACTTAGCAACACCATACATGAAAGTTTTTAATTTCTTTGGTGGAGTGGAAACATAATGATGCTCACTGGTTTATCCTAGTGAGGCTGGACAAACTAGTGAAGAAAAACAATGGGATCAGACATCTGTAGGAAGTCTACAGTCTTCTGACTGTGAGGACAAATTAATAAAGGAAAATAAGAAGCTCAAATAATCAAATTCCCAGATCCAGACACAGGTAAGAGATTTAAAAGTTTCTAAGTGTGCCCTAAATGTAAATCTCTGTTTTAGCCATAAGGCTGAGATTGCCCAATCCCAAGCACAGACCCTTTTAATTCAATCAGCTGCACTACAACGTAAGATTAATGCTTGGCCTTGAAGGGTATCTGAAGAAAAGGTGAGGGCACTGATTTGAAAAGAATGGGACCCCATAAAATGGGATGGATACATGGGGGAGGAACCCAGTGAAGCTAAGGATGTGAAGTTTCTAGATTCCAATGACATTATTTTTCCAGAGTAAGGAATTTAGCCTCAAACAGTGGCGGAGGCCTCTGCACCTCCACCGCATGCGGTGTTGGCTTCTAGTATAGCTGGGGAAACTAATTCTATGTTGGTCAAGCAGGATAACATTGACAGTTTTGAGAACCCATACTCACCACCAATTTTTGCATTTAACCCTATAACCAGGCTCAAATCATAGAAAACTCCTAAAAGGAGAGGTACGTAGTATGTCTCATGATGAGGCCTGCTAGTCCCTCAAAGAACTTCTTGAATTTTCTTACTCTTAGAGGTAGAGGAATAGGATAATGGTGGCAAAAATACACACCTGGATGAGGCTGAGTTTGTTGATATGGACCCAGTAAGCCGTAATTCTGAATTTATTGTTGAGTCATAAGATTGGACGTGCTCAGAAACAGTCTAGCATTGAATGGAATTGATGCATTCCTAATCAATCCAGGGCAATTCCAGAGGGAACAACTAAATTATATGAGGATGTTGCCTAGATACCAATGGCTCTACATCTGCTAGATTGTCTTCCTGTTCTCACCATGCACCTCTTCTCTTGGCGGGTGTACCAAGTGATCATCTGTCAGACTAAGAGAAGGCTAAGGCATGGTTTATGGATAGCTCTGCATGTTATGCAGGCATTACCCACAAGTGGACATCTGCAGCATTACACTCCCTTTCTGGGAAATCTCTGAGGAATAGTGGTAAAAGGAAATAATCATAGTGGGCTGTTCTTTGGGAACTATACTTGGAAGTGCATTTTGTCTGAAGGAGAATTGGACAGATGTGTAACTGTATATTGATTAATGAGCTATAGTCAGTGGTCTGGATAGATGGTCAGGAATTTCAAAGGAATATAGCTGGGAAATTGCTACAGAGATATTTGGGGAAGAGGTATGTAGATACACCTCTCCAAATGGGCAAAGGATGTACAAATATTTGTTTCCCATGTAAATGCTCACCAAAAGTGCATCAGAAGCTGACTTTAATAATTAAATGGAACAGATGGTCTATTCTGTGAAGAATGGACAACTTCCTTCTTCAGTCAACTCTCTCACTGCCCAATATGAACCAATAACATGGCCATGGTAGGAAAAATGGAGGTTATCCATGGGCTCAGTGAAATGGACTACCACTCACCAAAGCTGTTTTGGCTACACTCACTGCCCATTACGTCAGCAGCAGAGACCAACACTAAGGCCTTATTATGGCACCATTCTCCAGGGTGATTAATCTATGACCTGGTGGCAGGTTGATTATATTGGATCATTTCTATCATGGAAAAGACTTCACTTTGTCTTCACTTGCCATAGACATGTATTGTGGATATGTATTTCACTTTGCTGCAAGTAATGTTTCTGTCAAAACTATCATCCATGTACTCACAGAATGTATTATCCAGCATCATGGAATTTTACATAGTGTTGCCTCTGAGCAAGGTACACATTTTACAGCCAAAAAAGTGAGTAACCATTTTTACAGAGTTCACTGGTCTTATCATGTTCCTCACCATTCAGAAGCAGCTAGATTGATATGAAAGTGAAATTGTATTTTGAAGACACAGTTATAGTGCCAGCTTAGGTGGCAATACCTTACAAGACTGGGGTAAGGTACTTAAAAGGTTGGGTATGCTTTGAATCAGATCACACTGTATGATATTGAATCTCCATAGCCAGGATTTAGGGTTCCAGGAATCAAGAGTTGGATGCAGGAATTGTACCACTCTTCATTATCCCCAGTGATTCACTAGCAAAATATTTGCTTCAAGTTCCTATGATCTTATCTTCTGCTGATTTAAAAATCTTAGCCCCCTAGGGGGAAGGCTTACATCAGGAAACACAACAATGGCACCACTGAACTGGAAGCTATCACCTCCCTTTGTTCATTTTAGTCGCTTCATGCCTCTGAAGAAATAAGTTCATATGTTAAAATATTGTTAGTGGTGACTGACTCAGACTACCAAGGGAAAATTGGACTACCATTCCACAATGGATGAAACCCTTAAGGAATTCAGGAAACTCTTAGGGAATTCAGGAAACCCTTAGGGTTCCATTTAGTAGTACCTTTTCCTGTCATTAAATTCAATGGGAAACTCTTAACAGTTGAACCCAGGCAGAGTCACAAATGGTCCATAGCCTTCTGCAGGAATGAAGGCATGAGTCATTACTCCAGAGAAAGAACCAACATTGATGAAGTCTTTGTTGAAGGTCAAAGAAATACAAAATGGATAGTAAGAAAAAAAAGTAGTTCTAAATGTAATATATGACCCCATGATCAGATGCAGAAAAGAGGATTTTAATTATACTATTTCTCACCTAGTGTTTCTAATGTAATGTAATGTTTATAGACTTATTACTGGTTCTTGAGGATTGTTAAACCTGTGTTATAATCTTCAGGTTATGAAATGAGAAAAGTATGCACCACTGAAAGAAAACTAAATTTCTATTCTGGGGAGGAATTAGTGTGTTTCCATTCGTTTTCAGAATAGTTACAACATTTTAGGTACAATTATGTGTCTTTGCTCCTGGAGGTAGATTTTAAAAAATGCATCTGGTTGACAAGTTGACAATGGGTGAATTGTAATGGTTGGTTGATTGTGTCAATTTGAGAAGTTCAGAAGTTTAACTAAATCAGCTCAGCAATTCTATACCCTACAGTGTAGGAGATTTACATAGGGCAGCTGGTGGCCTAGACAGTAGAAAGGGGAAATGAGAAGGATGAGCTTGTTTCTCTTCCTTGGAAGAGTGCCAGTCTTTGCCTTCAGTTTAGATATCATCTCCTAGCTTCTGCTACATACTCTTGGGCTTCAGCTTTGGAGTCTACAGGCTACCAGCATTAAACTCTTCTGTTTCCCATTACAGCCCCATCTGCCTCCTGATGCGGACTTGCACCAGACACGGCAGTGAGCTCCAGACCTTGGACTGTATCCTTCAGTCTCTAGTGTGCAGATGACCTTTGTACACTCATCCTCATCCAAATCTGTGAGAGACATCATAAACCAGTCTTGTAATTTCCTATACACTCATATAACTTGTGTGTTTCTCTAGTAAAACACTTACTGATGCAAGTCATTAAGAATTGATTGACTTTCTGAATTTGAAACATTCAAGAGCGAAGTGATTAAAAACTCAAAATATTGGGGGCTTGACATATTTGAAATTTGAATATGAATCAATTCCCACCATGTCCCCTAGACTTTCTCCTCTATATTTGTCTATAAAATGAAGATCCAGAGACTGAGAATAGGCAAGTCACTAACCACAGTCATATAATAAGCAAATGAAGGGTTCTTAAACTTTAACAAAATGTCACAACGAGATAAATAGTTCTACTAAATTACCATAAGTACAGCTTCGGTACTGAGCTATGAAGACAGAATTTTATTTGCCAGAAGATAAACACAGACAAGATATCCCCCTTAATTAAGTGTGAGAACAAATCCAAAAACAACCCCATGTTTCTAATGTCCATCTTTGGATTCACACAAGTCCTGAGACTCAGTCTCCATCTCCTTGTTCAGCTGTAGCACTGTGCTTGGCTGCCTCTTGCAACACTTAGTAATTAAATGCAAATTCACTGGTGTGCTTCTTCATTTACTTTATGGTTGTTTTCTTATAAATATTTTTATTACTTTCATTAATAATTAAAATTTACCATGCCGTTTCCAAAAATATTTCTTCATTGGAAATAAACAAGAAATAACAAGTAGCTATTACCACTGTAGGACACAGTGGTGCTGTCATTACTGTGTTTGTCTCAAGTTTCTAAGAATACTGGAAAACATTTTTATACTAACATTGGAAAAGCACATGGCTTCATCATAGAAGCACTGCGTGTGTCTGTGTTTGCCACCAAATAGATGTACAAACTTCAAGAAAAAAGAATCTTTTATAAATGTTTTAATACTAAATTTATTGACTATCAGAATGCTGATACAAGTTACCTTTGACCTCTACAATTACAAGAGGTGCTCAAAGTGGTTTCCATTATCTACCACACAGTTTTTAAGAAGGCAAACAGCTGCTTGGGTAACCTTGGTCACTGAGATTGCTGCACATGCATTTTCAATTACTTCTCTAAGGGCTGGCAGTATCATGGTTTTTCTGTGGTATATGACACTCTCTAGAGTTCCCCCATATTAAGGTAACACCATCTTTTGAGAAACTATCATACTGCTTTTTCTTTTCTGAAGTGTGCATATACATTTTTGACATATTTTGTATATGTGTATATACAAAATATGTCAAATTTGTTAATTTGGCTGTCTTGAATGATGCATAGGAAATTCATACTGCATACTTCTGGGAGAGTATGAGGGGGTCATGGGAGCACATTCTTAAGAACTGTATCTGGTGTCTGGTTACTTCCTCTTTGGCTCTTCTTTCTCTCTGCTTTCTGCATGCAGTGAGTTGAACAGATTTCCTGCTCCATGATATTTTTCTAACATGGTATCACTTTAAATTGATACCTCTGAAACTGAACCAAAATAAATCTTTTCACTTTTAAATTGAGGCATTTAGTCTTCATAATGAGGACTATATATATGGATTTCAAGTTGGGCTTCAAGATACCCAGCAGCAAACTGCTTTCCAGGGTAGGTTTTAAGTGAGGCAAAAGTTAAGTGTGTGACTTGGTCTGATTTCACATAAGTGAAATATATATATATATATATATATATATATATATATATAGTCTTTGACCAAAGGAGTATATTATATATAATGCCCCTTCTATAGGAAATACTACTGTTTCTCACTGTCCTCAATCTATGAAATTCTTGTTGTTAACTGAAAATACTTTTAAAGTTTCCATAGTGATGACTGCCATGTAATCATAGCTGTACAGAATCAGGCAACATGAGATTATTAAAGGATTAAAAAATTACAGAATTACTACTTTAGGTGCTAAAAAGAATTTTAAAAAGTGGCTAATGCAAACTGCTCTGATTGTATACTGTATGTGATGGCTGTACTGCTGCCTGAGTGGTTAAATAAAGTCAGTTCATGGGTGTCAACAATTAGCAAATGCAAATAACCCCATTGGCTCTCTAGACCATTTAACCTCATTATACACATTGTAATGTACTGCTAAAATATTTACATCTTCTGCTTACATAAAATCTATTGTCAGACCTATATACAATCTTTATGTCTTTTTGATTACTATTTCTTTGAATAAATGCAACCTTGTTATGGTAGGATTCCACCATAAGTAATTGTCATGTTCTTTATAGCCATGGATTTCAAGTTGGGCCTCTGGATACCCAGCAGCAAACTGCTTTCCAGGACAGGTTTTAAATGAGGAAAAAGTAAAGTGTGTCACTTGGTCTGATTTCACACAAGTGAAAATAGGTGTTTATACACCTTACCTTGACTAACAGCTGGAGTAGGAATGGGCAGGTACAAATATACATTCAAGGACAGCAGTGAGGAAGAAGCAAGAAAATGCAAGGAACCTGGAGTTCTGCATCACTTTATCACAAAGGACCACAATCAACAGGAAACATTTTGGTTGTGCTTTATGTGGCAGAAATGAATTTCCATAGTCTTGGGGACTTTTTATTGTGCGATCTTCTCAAAAGAGTAAAAAAGTGACTAATGCTCTTCATATTTGACAAAAACATTTTATCTGTTTGGCTGATATGATTCTCATACTGTTGATGGGAGGATATTTGTTATTTACCTTTCTTGTGTGGGCTACGGGAATGAAGCTAATAGACGCTTTGAACATTGCTATGCAGTAGTAGATTCAGACGTTGATTTGTACACTACTGTGTGGTAGTAGATTCAGACCCTGTTGTATCTCTGAAAACAACCCCCAAAATTTTATTTCTATGCTATATAATCTCTGATGTACATGAGATACAGTGTACTGTGAGGTTTTCAAAGCAAAGCAAGTGTTTTCAGTCTCCAAGGAGAGCCTGAAATTATATTAATTATAGAATAATTATATAATTAGCCATGGTACTGAGGAGCATGTGAGACATGTGTAAGAAATGTATTTAAAATTTTTCATAAGTCTTCCAAGGTAGAAAAGCCTACTTCCAATTGGAAACAGCATTCAGGTAAGGCTCTATAGATAAGATGTTCTTAAAATTGAGTCTCAAAAGACGGGAGAGATTTGGATATTTATGAAGACATGTAGGATGTGGGTATTGTATTTCAGGGGAAAGGGAAGCTAAAATGAAAAGCAAAAAAGTAGTTCAATAAATGTAGATGATTTAATATTAGGAGGTAACCACATGTCAATTGATGTATTTTGGCTTTCTACACAAATTCAATTTTATATCTTCCTCGGTGAGATATGACCAATATAACTGAATAAATGTCTTAACTTTCCTCATATTCAACACACCTTCTTCAGTGAAACTGGAAATAATTAACAGATCTAGGAATAAGAAACATATAATAGTATACTGCATTCCCATGGTTATTCCACTAGTGTAGCTAGGCTATTCTACAGCTTACTTTCTCCAAACTCTGGGATGAATGAATGCTTATTCATTTCCGATTTAAGGTTGTGCATGGGATATTGTATGCACTTGAATCACCTCATGTACAGTACTGCTCCTAAAATTTTTCTGGAATAAAAGAATAAATTTATAATAATATGTAAATACATAAGCTGGTACTGGGACTTCAGATTCCTGTGTCATTACCTTCATCTTTGCTTCTCATTTGGAGTTTTCCAGTTTCTTGTTTTGTCTGTTTATATATTTACAGGGTCTTTGTTTGCTTGCTTATATGTAGTCACTATTGTCATTGTTATTATTTCATGATATTGCTGTTATTGGAATAAACCACATAGCTTATTCTTCCATCCCACCCCCATAATTTGAATAGTATCCTCAGTTTTTAAAGATGTTGTAATTTTCTTTCTCCTTGTTGGTTTTGAGGACTCAAAATACCTAATCCTCTGTAAAGCCAATGGTATGACCATTGCTTTTCTTTCTTTTTATTTTAAAGGGAAAAAAATTAAAACAACAAAACAGAACAAAACAAGACATAAGAAAGCATAAGTCTCAAAGCTACAAAACCAGAGATCTTCACTATCTATCATATTGTCTCTTGTTTTCTTCCAAATGTTTGTCCATGTCTTTGTATACGGAAAGTTCATACAAAACAACATAGGCAAGACACCCAATTCACTGGCTCCCACTTGCTAAGTGGGGGTGGGGAGGCATGGAGAATGACATGAGATGTTTGATTCTCAACCCATGCGCCAACAGACTCACAGCTGCTCACAAGAGAGGGATGGAGTCCTTGTTCTCTTGGCATTGCAGGTCACTGCGTGGTCCAGGTCCTGACTCCAGGGTCTCTCTCGTGCAGGCCACTGAAGCCTGCCACACTCACAGCTGCATACCAGAGAAGGGAGCAATTCCTAATTCTCCCAGCACCCCAGGTCGCCACATGGTGCAGGTCCCTAGACGTCAGAGTCTCTCTCTTGCAGGCCACCGAAGCATTGCTTTTCCAGATGTCTTTTTATTTTACTTTATTGTCAAATGCTCTGCAGAAGTGAGCTGACCTAGTAAAAGCCTGTTTCCTGTGACAGTGAAGTTTGGAATGATGTCACACTGTGAAACATCTGTGCTGTTTCTGATACCAGGTGGCCCAGGTCCTTAAGCAGTCAGGGGAGGAGATACAGAATGAT
>PVJX010014252.1:0-45363 GCA_004027295.1 Dolichotis patagonum
GGTCTGATTTTTTTTAATTCTTTATAAGTTTTAGACAAAAGTCCTTTGTCTGAGGCGCTGTCCATGAAGATTTTTTCCCAATTTGTGGGTTTTCTTTTCACTCTGCTGGAAACCTCTTTTGACATGCAGAAACTCTTTAATAAGATGTGGTCCCAGTTATTGATTCTGGGAAGTACTTCCCGTGTACTTTGGTTCTTGGAGAACCTATTTATTGAAATAAAAACCATCAGAGGTCCGCGTAGGCTCGGATTAGTGAGCACTAGTAAAATAACTAGATATAGTCACCTGATCAGAAGTGGACCTGGCTGCTTTACCTCACTCAATGAGCATTTAAGAGGAATAGGATCATGTCACTTTTAATAGATTCCGAGCACATGAGTGGAGCCTGTAAAGTTACACATGCTGGTGGGTCTTGGACTACTTCCGACTTCGTCTTTCACACTATTCCCCTTTCTAGTCACACTAGCTTCTTTCTGCTTCACAAACTCATGGAGGCTAATTTCTCATGAAGATGTTTAAAAAACACAGAACAGCTTCACCAAGGCATAGTCAATATTTAATGAATGGCACATTTTAAAGGTTATAATTTCATAAATTTTGATGTACAGTATGTGTACATCCATGAACCATCAACAAAATCCACAAAATGTAATTCCTCTTTCCACTAATCCTCTCCTGTTTTCTGCATCCTCTGGCAACCACTGATCTACTTTCTGTCACTGTGAGTGACTTTGCATTTTCTAGAATTTTATATTCTCTTTTGTGTCTAACATATCACCCATCATAGTGATTTGGGGGTTCATCTGTGATGAACACATTTTTATGTTAGATTTCAATTAATTTATCAAAATGTTAATGTTTTGTGCTCTTTTTATCTTTTGGAATCAATCTTTACCTACCTACTTTTGAAGGTATTATTCTTCAAGTTATAGCTGCTATATTTATCTAAGACACTTAAAATTAATTTTTGTTTATGGAACAGATATGGATTAATATTTATTTTTTTACACACACACACACACACACACACATATATGTATATTTTTGTAGCTCAGTTTTCTAAAATACTTTACTTTTCCATTAAATTGCCGTGACTACTTTACTGATTATATACATTGATTCATATATAAGTTTGTTTCCTAATTCTCTATTCCATAACACTGATTGACTTGTCATTTGTACCTGAGTTCTCTATATGGTAAATTTTGAAATTAGAAAGCATTGTGAGTCATCCATCTTTCTTTCCTTTTCAAGATAACTTTTGCTACTCAGCATCTTCTGCATTTTCACCAAAATTTTAGGATCAGCTAGTCAATTTCTACACAAAATAAGATTGTGATTGGGAGTAAATTAAGAATACAGACCAATGTGGGGAGAATTCACATGTGAACAATAAGTGTGTTGATCCATGGACACAATGTACCTCTTTATTCATTTAGGTTTTCTTTAGATCTCACAGCAACACTTAGTAGTTTCTAACGTTTAGCTGCTGGTTTTGTAAAGGGAATTATTTTTGAAATTTATTTTTTCAACTAAGTTTTTTCTACTACAGAGAAAAGTAACTGAATTTTTAATATTGATCTTTTATTTTATGACTGTGCCAAATTCATTGATTACTTACTTCTAACTTAGAATTTGTGTAGATTTGTTAGGATTCTTTAAATAAGTCTTGTCTTTCTTTCTTTCTTTGTTTCTTTCTTCCTTCCTTCCTTCCTTCCTTCCTTCCTTCTTTCTTCTTTCTCCTTTTCTCTTTTTGAGACAGGGTCTCAACACACAGTTCAGCCTGTCCTTGAACTCATGTATCCTAGGCTGGCCTTGAATTTACCATGATCCTGCTGCCTCAGCCTGGGATTACAACTGTGTGCCACCAAGCCTGGCTAAAATAAGTCTTTTTAAAAGTAATATTTTTTTCATTTGTTTGTTTTTACATTTTTTAAAATTTTAAAATAAAACAGCAAGATGATACAGAATTTCAGGACAACATAATAGGAGATTAACAATGGTTAACATATTGCTCAGATTACAAGATATAGGCATGAAAAAATGATCAAACAGTGAAAGCACAAACCATTCTTTTTGATTAACAGAGATTAGTAGTATTATTATCTATCTTTCCCATCTTCCTCCTTTCTCTTACCCCAGTTTTTCTCTGCTTTTCAGCAGTTTCATTTTCACGATATCCATTGTACATTTCAGATCCTATGTACTATTTCAGTCTTTTATACTAGGGAGACAATATAATGTTTACACATGCAAGTATAATTTATTTCACTTATGGATGTGGTCTCAAGTTGCATCCATTTACCTATAAAAGTCTGAAGGTTATCCTTCTTTAAAACTGACTAGTATTCAATTCTATAAAATATAATATCTTTTTTATCCATTGCATAGTTGATGGGTGTTTGGATTGCTTTTAAGATTTAGCTGTTATGAATTGTGCTGCTATAAACATGGGTACACACATATTGCTGGGGTATGATGTTGTCAGTTCTTCTGGGAAAATATCCAGAAGGGAAATAGCTGGATCAAATGGGACTTTCAAATCTAAGTTTTTGAGGAATTTCCACACTGATTTCCACAGTGGTTATACCAGTCTGCACCTCCACTAGCAGTGAAGAAAACTTCCATAGTCCCACCAGCATTTGTTATTGGTTGATTTCTTGATGAAAACATTCTTTCTGGAGTGAGGTCGAATCTTAGTGCTGTTTTAATTTGCATTTCCTGAATGATCAGTGATGTTCAACATTTTTTCATGTCTTTATTTGCCATCTATATTTCTTCACCTGAGAAGTGCGTATTCATCTCAAATTCCCATTTTTGGATTGGTCTTTGAATTTGGGGGACCTGATTTTTAAAAAATTCTTTATATGTTATAGATGTACATGCTTTGTCTGAGGAATGGTTGGCCAATTTTTTTTCCCATTCTGTGGGTTTTCTTTTTATTCTATTGGTGGTTTTTTTGATGTGCAAAAACTTTTTAATAAGAAAAGATCCCAGTTGTTGAGTCTTTGAAGTACTTCTCCTGCAGTTTGGGGTTTGTTTATGAACTCTATGCCTACCTCTATGTCTTCAAGATAAAAACAACATATTTTTTAAGAGGAGTAGTTTCACCTTTTCTTTTTCATGCCTTTGAATCATTTTATTTTTCTTATTTTATTACATTGCATAGTACTGGCAGGGCAATGATAATATAAGTAATAAGATAAGACACCTTTTGCCTTGTTCTCTGTCATAACTGTGTGTTAAATGTAACACCACAAATATGATTTTATCTCTAAGTTTTGTAGATAATCTTATATAAGTTGAAGTTCACTTCTATTACTTGCATGCCTGGTGGTTTTGTTTGATTTGATTTTAATCATAAATTCATTTTGAATTTTGAAAAATGTAGCCTCTGCATCCCTTAAATTGACTTTACCGTTTCTCCTTTTTGTTGTTAATATAGTGATTTATAGATTGAATTTCAAATGTGAAGCCTGATACAAACATCACATAGTCATTGTCATGGTTTGTGTCCAAATGTCCCCTCAAAGCCTCATGTAGACATGGGGCAGGCAGGCTCTGGAGATGGTTAAATCAAGAGTTTGTGATTGACTCATGGTGTAATGATATACTTACCCTAGGGTGGGCAGCTTGTATTCAATATAATGGATGAAAAGAGGCTTGTCTTGCTGTCTCATTGCTTTTGATGTCTTCTGTTGCCATGAAATATTGCCCCTCTGCCATGTGCTACTCTCCCTTGAAGCCAGCCATTTATGGACTGAAATATCTACAAACTGTGAACTAAAACAAACCTTTAACTTTGAGTGTCAGGTATTTTGGTTCAGCAACAAGAAAAGTAACTAATACAAAATTTGGTACCAGAGGAGTGGGATCACTGCGACATTACCTGACCGTGTGGTTCAAGAGCCTTTAGAACTAGCTTGTGGGAAGGAGAAGAGTTAGGAAAGATTAGAGATGCTAGATAAAAAAGTAGAGTTGGAATGGCTTAGGCTGTACTGTATGACAAAATGTGGTCAGAGCTCAGGAGACCAGAGAGCTGATAGAAGTCCTGCCACTGAATACAAGGCTCAGGAGGTTTCTACTTGGAAGGATGGCATTGATAGTTGGACTCCAGATGATACCTGTTATGGCTTGTCAGAAAGTTTGTCTGCATTTTGTTCATGTCCAGAGACTGCCTGTGACTGAGATTCAGGATGGCAGTCTATTTAATCTGCAAGAAGAAATTTCAAGGTGGTCAAATGTTGATGTGGTGGCATGCCTACTGCTGGGGTTTTAAAGCTAGATTTATGTTGAGAATCAAGAGCAAAGAGCCCAAAAGAATGATTTAAAACCTTGTGAATTTGGCCAGAAAGGAAGATTCATAGTAAAGCTGTGAATTACAAAGATAGAGCAGAGGAAACCTTGATTGCTGAGAAGGAACAGGAATACAGAAAAATGACCTGAGAGAATGACAGGAAGCAGCAGGACTCACCCTTTGCAGCCTGAAAATTGCAAATGCAAACGACTGCTTTGAGAAGAAAGCCCCAGAGCATTATGTTCTAGAGTGGCAGTAGCCTAGGGAATTTGTTTCTTGGAATTGGATTCAGAGCGCTCAGTTATACAGGCACTCAATTCCTATGGCCAAGAGAGTGCTCTAGCTGGCAGTAGACCTTGTATCATCCACTTGGTGCTGGTTTTAGATGCATGCAGAGTGAAGGACTTTGGGAGTCAGGGAGCCTTCCATCCAGATTTCAGAAGGTCTGGTTGACCAGACAGTGAGCTCTTGACCGAACAGGGCAGTGTGTAAAACTGTGAGTGTGAAACCAAAGTTGTAGTAGAGACCCCAGAAATTTGGACAAGCTAGAAACATGGATTGTCTGAGGAAAACTGCAAGGAAGGGAGCAGAGTGGCCTCAATAGAGAAGCCATGAAAGTTACAACTACCAGTAGTGCTGTAGGTGTGGAGCCTCCCAAGGCCTTTGGAGTTCAGGTCTTGCCAAAGATTGCCTTGTATGCTGCACATGGAACTATAGGACTTAATGTTTGTCCTGCTTGCTTTTGGACTTGCGTTGGTCCCATTCCTTTGTATCTTCCTGTTTATAACTTTTGGAACGGAAATGTTTATCTTGTGCCATTGAATGCTGAAAGTGTTTAACTTTCTTATCATTGATACAGAGGCTCACAGATAAGAGCGTTCCTTACATCTCAGAGGAGATATGGGACTTGGACTTTTCAGCAATACTGAAACTGTTGGAATCTGACAACTCTTAGAGACAGAGTAAATGCTTTTTGTGTAAAGAAATGTACATGAGTCTTTGTGGGGCCAGGGGCAGAATGTTATGGTTTGTGTCTGCATGTTCCCCAATCCTCATACAGTCATTGAGGATAGGCTTTTTGGAGGTGGCTGAATCTAGAGTTTGTGATTGATTCATGGTCCAATGCTGGGATTAAAGGTGTGAGTGCTGCATCCCCCCTAGAATGCATACAGTGTAAGGAACAGAAAGAGGCTTACTCTTCCCTCTTTTCTTACTGCTTTTGGTGTCTTCTGATGCCATGAACTGTTGCCCTTTCAGCATTTGCCACTCTGCCTTGGAGCCAGCTGAGTATGGACTCAAACCTCCATAAACTGTGAGCCAAATAAACATTTTCCACTTTAATTTTGGATGTTGGGTCTTTTTGTCTCTGCAACAAGAGAAAAATAACTAAGACAATCATGCTATATTATCCTTTTTATATTGTGGAATATCAACTAGTTAGTATTTTGTTAATAAGTTTTGAATCTATTTTTATGAGAGATACTGGTCGGTAATTTTATTATAATGTTTATGTCAAATTATGGTATCAGGGTTCTATTATCCTTATAAAAAGAATCCAGATCTATCCCCTCTTGTTTTATTACTTTCTTCCATTGCTGAAATACAATACCCGACACCCAAACTTAAAGGAGTAAATGTTAATTTCAACTCATAGTTTGTAGAGCAATCAGGTAACAATTGACTGGCTCCAAGAGAGGGTGGCATGGCAGATGGCATCACAGAGGAAAAACAGTTCATGGTGGGCAGAAAGCAGCAAAGCAACAAAATAGCAAAAAGCCAGCAAACAGCAAGTGACAGCAGCAGCCCTCTTCTTGTCCCTTATATTCTATTCAGGCTACCTGCACTTAGGGCAGATGACACTCACACCTGGTGGGTGTGACACCCAGAATTATTCCAAACCAATTAATGGACCAATTTAGTAACCACATGTCTTTGATTTCAGCACCCATTCTTAACCCCAGAATCCCATATTTAAACCCAGTGTCACACTTTAGATCCAGCCACCTCTGAAAAGCCCCACATATACATGAGTCTCTGGGGGAAACATTTAGATATAAAATATAATACCTCCTATGCCTTCTAGAAGATCTTAGAGTCATTAAATCCTTTTGATGTTCATTTTTCATTTCCATAGTTTGATAAAAATTTAAACTGACATATTATCACCTTTCCTGGGCCTTTGATCTCTTATGTAATAACAATTCATGAATAAAAATGTTTTGCAACATCTGTGAGTTTTATTTTCCCATACATTATAATTACTTATTTTCTTCTAAAGTTAAAACAGATATTGGAAGCATTAGAACAGTAACATAAAGATAACACATTCTTACGTGTATATGTTTTTATCTGTGTAGGAACATGCAGTATTCCAGGATGTACTTTTCTGAGCATGTAGTGTGACTGAATGCTTTCCACACTGTATCACACATGAAATATCTAGATGTTTATTTTGTCTTTTAATCAGTGTGACAGAAATTAAGAACATTACAAATTATTTAAATTCTCAGATTCACCAAAATCAATTGTATCAGAGCCAATTTTCTGAGCTTCTTGAAAACAAAGCTTTAGTTCAGGGCTGTTGAGGCCAATTGCACTCATTTGAGTCTCATTTCTTTTTATTTTCTCCAATCACTTTCTCTCCAGTGTCTGATGAGCTGTGAAGTGACTAAAAGACAAACAGAGAAAACAATACTTCTTCAATTAAACACAAATGGGAAAGAATCTTGAAATAGTTGAAAACAATCATTCTTTTAATTTCTGCTTCTTTGATACATCTGAATTATAGTCAGCTTCCCAGATTTCTAATTCATTCAGGAGTTTTTGTTTCATTTTGCTTTTGTTTTCATTGTTTCTTACTTTGCTTTGTATTGCTTAATCACATATGAATAAACAAGCGGCAACAGATTTGTAGGCTGAAATCTCAAAACAAAAGAATTGAAGTCAGAGAGGATCAGTTTATTCTAAATTAGTATTCTTAAGGGAAAATTCTTATGATTTCATTACTTTTATATTTCTGGAAAAATGTTTGAGTCTAAAAAGAGTATAGGCTTCCTTTATTAAATAGGAGTATAACAGAATAGGTATTTATGTTGCAATTTGAGATTCTGAGAGCATAAGAATATTTACAGGACCTCTTAAAAGCCAACTATTTTTTATTTCTTTGTATTGGAAAGTCCATGCTTGATTTGTGCATTAGGGTAATGGAACAGTCTTCAAGTGTGTTGATAGCAGCATTGCTTACCTTAAAGTGCCAGATCCAAAGCCCGTTTTTTTTTTACTTAAATAAGATATTTCCCCCTTCATAACGTACTTAAATTTTGCATTTCTCACACATTTGTAAAAATAAAATATGACGCATGCTGTGGTTAGGCATGGAAAGTAATGATTGCTAGTAAGGCAAGTGAGAGAAAAGGAATTGAGAGGGAAACGTCTGGGAGGGAACATTTCTGTTTTCTTTACTTAGAAAACATTTCAGAACAAGAGTGGAAACATGGAAATAATGTTTTAGACAAATAAATTTTAAAAATGTTTAGTAGGCACGTTTTTCTATAACGTTATGATGAGAAACAGATGTAGATGCTATTAAATCATGTCAAATATGAACTGCCTGTATGTCTAGTGTATATATGTAAATATTTAACAAGAAAAAGTCACATGAGAACTACTCTGGAGTAATCTTGGAAGCAGGAAGCCACAAATTACAGGTCTAAAATTTACCATGCAAGGCTTATGAGTTCAGATAACTAGAACCAAATGAAAAGACTGAAAGTTTTATAACCAGCTCATGTTTTTTGGAAGGGAGAGGGAAGGAAAAGGATTAGGGAGAATGTTAATATACTTTAAACATAATCAGTACATTTAATTAAAACCAGAGTACTAAGAATAATGTATGAATTTATTTAGGCATTAAAGTTCAGGTGTATTAGTTATCAACTTATATAGGCAAAATTAATGTGAAATCATAATTTATCCTCAATTTATTCTAGTCATCTTAATAAGGCAAACCCTGCAAGTATTCAAATTTACCCTGAAGGCCTTCCTGGGAAGGTCCTGTTTGAGACGGACATGTTTATATCTGCTAACTTGCTAGTGCTGCCACAGAGCCCTGGACTTTCTGTGGATTTCAGGTGCTGATGTTGGCTTTTGTCTCTGGACCAAATAGAGGGGAAAGGCACATCATATGGGAAATACGTATCTTTGAAACTAGAAGTACACTGTGTGAATGTAGGTGGAAATAAAAACAGATTTGTACCTTCCATGTCACACATAATCTGACATTTATTCCTCCAGGGGCAAAGAGTAGAATGAATCTGTTGTATTTTCTTTTTTTGAAGATTAATTTTAATTTCATTGACATAGCATTCTGTAATTAGCTTCTGCATTTTAAATTATTTCGTTTGGGTATGGTCTTCATTTGTTGAATTCACAGGTTGTGAATCCTGTGGTCTTTGGCAAATGCATATGTATGGAAGCTGCACTGTTACCAACATACAAGTTATTTCCCTTTGTTCTGATACAGTCAACTAACTCTTCCGTTCTCTCTCCTCTCACCAGAGACAACCACTGTTTCAACTTCTCCACCACAGGTCAGTTTCTCTTGTTTCAGAACGTTATATCAATGGCATCAAAGCACATATAATTATGTGTATCTGGCTTCTTTTGTTTAACAGTGTATGAGAGATTAATTTATACTTTGGCATAAATTTCAGTTTCTGTTCATTGTTGTATCATATAAATCATAAATCATATAAATATATTGAACTGGTTTATCTTTTTCTGTTGATGAACATTTGGAATGTTTCCATTATAAGGTGATTTCAAAGTTGTTATGAATATTCATATATACATACGTAGAGATACCTGTTTTTGTTCCTCTTTTTCCTTCCCCTCATCCCTCAGACAGGGCCTTGCTATGTAGTTCAGGCCAGTCTGGACTCACTATGTAGTCCAGGCTGGCCTTAAACTTGTGGAATCCTCCTACTTTAGCTTCCTAAGTGCTGGGATTATAGGTGCGCACTACCACCTCCCCATTTGTTTTCCTTTCTCTTGAGTAAATTCTAAAGAGCAGAACTGAGGTCACAGGGCATGTTATGTTCAACTTTATGAAAACCATCAAACATTAAAAAATGGTTATAGCTTTCTTATTCCCATCAGAAATGTATGAGAGTTCTGGTTGTTCTGTGTCTTATCAACATCTTTTAAAACCCTTGCCTTTACCTTGGGTATAAAGTGATATCCCATGTGATTGTTTTTTGATGTTGTCTATATTGTCTATAAGTCACTATATTGAATCCCCATTTCATGTGACTGCTGCCCATTTGCAGAACAGTTGTTCAGATAATTTGCCCAGTTTTAGTAGATCTATTTGTTATTTTATTATGGAGTTGGAGGCATTCTTTGTATATTCTGAATACACGTTCCCTGCCAGAATACACAAACAATTATACAAAGAATTTTTATGAGTATTGTGTATGTTTTCTTTCAATCTGTGACTTGTTTATTTTATTACTGTCATTTTTTGATGAACAGATTTCCAGAAGTATTACTAAAAAACTTTTTCTTTCTTTATTGGTTTGCTTTAGTGCTTTTGATTAAAATCAGTTGAATATGAAAGTGTTTTTCTAATCCTGAACTCTCTTCAGTTTCATTGCCAATTTGTATATCCTTATTCCAGTATTATACTATTTTGATTACTTTAGCTTTACTGTAAATCTATTAATATTTCTAGGTATGCTTTGAAGTTTTTAAGTTAAAGATTTTAAATCTCTTTCTGGAGCTTATCCATTGTAAAAGATTATTTTTTTGAGATATCATTTTTCATTTATTAAGTATATTGTAGATTTCTTTGTATTATTTCTGTATCAAAAACCTGTCTGTGAATAAAGACAGTCTTGTTTTGGTCAATGTTGTTTCTTTCTTTCTTTGGTTGTGAGGATCAAACCTAGCACATCCTGCCTACTAGGTGCGCACATGCCACGGAGCTACAACCCCAGCCTTTTTTCATTCCTCTTTACTAATAATGTTTTATTTATTCTTTTTGCATTATTATTCTGAATAGAAATGATAAGCGCAAATATCCTGGTGGTACTGCTGACTTATAGGGTGAGCAGTCAGCCTATAAGTCATTCAGTATGATGCTGACTATAGCATTTAATATATGTCATTATTCAGATGAAAGACATGCCTCTCATCCATAATTTGCTGAGTCTGTCTCAGTTGTATCATGAATGACTGTTGGGTTTTATTAAATGCTTTTTTGATTCTGCTAAGGCAATCGTATGATTATTTTCTTCTCTTTTGTCAATGGGTAGAATTATATTGACTGCTTTTAAAGGTGAAGATAAACATGCATTCTTTATAAAAATATTTTGTTGGATTTCATGTGCTAATATTTAATAGACTTATGTGTCAGTGTATATGAAGATTATTTACATATAATATTCTTTTCCCACAATCCCCTTTTCTGGTTTGGTAATGAGGTTATACTAGCTTTATAAAAATATTCTAGAAGTGTTCCTCCAAACTTTTCTGACACACAGAGTTAACAGCCTTTCCTATCTCGTACTATGATATCACAAAATGATATCTCAAAAAATATTATGTGTTCTTATGTGGCTTTGATTTTATTTTGTCTTTTATGAAACAAAGTGCCTTCATACTTTCTTGTGTGTGAAACAAAATATCTCACACTCACAACATATATAAACATATATATTTAACAAATTTTTAATATTCTATTAGTGGGACACAGAAATATTCTATTAAATGAAGTTCTAAAATAATGAAATTTCTAAGCTGGGGCAACATTATCCCTTTCTTTACTCTTTGACATTCTTAGTTTGAAAACAGTATGTTTGGCTCCATCATACTAAAACAAAAATTGGACATGGTCTACTCTTAATAGAGCATCTACATAATTATAGGCACATTATAAAATCCAAAGTTCATTATGAAATATCAAATATATCTCTAAAATGGATTTCTATTAATATTGAAATATATTCTAATTTTTTAAAAGTTATGGTCCGTGTATGAGGAAATTTATGATAATTATATACTAACACATTATAATGCCTCGTATTTTTCCCTGTTCTTAATTTTGAAAGTTGAGTTTATATGAATTTTGTAGATAGAATATATATACATATATATTTGATTTGAAATGTTTTTCTGAAAATTCTCTAGATTCAAACTCATTCTTTCAAAAACATGATGCTTAGAACAGAATTGTATTTGAAGGACAATGCATATATCAATTTTAATATGCAACTCACTCTCATTTCAACAAAATAGAAAGTTTTGTTAGAAATTTTAGAGTTTCATTCAGGATAAAATAGTAGGAGGACTATGTTTATACCTAAGCATCTGAAATAAAAATGTATGTTTATTAATCTGAAATTGTTTCTCCATCTAACTTAACTTGGAATGCATTACCAACCTCTTTTCTCATTTGACTAAAGGCACAATCTTGTCCCAGAGTAGAGGCAGCAAGGGGACAAAAAAAAGACCTTACAGAGAGCTAATGGTGCTTCCACTGGGCGCAGAAGAGGGTCAGTATTAGGGTGGCTGACCCAGAATTCACTGAGATCCACCTCAAGTAGAGGATAAGAATTTTAATCACATTTTAATCCTAATTTTGTTTTGATTTTTATTAATTCTTCAACAAAATATTTATTTTAAGAACTTTAAATTTGAATCTGTATTCCCGGTTTGAAGACAGACAAGTAAGTGAGATCAGTATTGTACGGCCCAATGTAGGGGAAACAGCAAGCTTGGTAGAGCTATAAAACCGTGACAGATAAAACAGACATTGGCCTGGAAGGATGAGATTAACTCAGTGATTGAACATATGCTTAGTTTGTGGGAGATGCTGGGGTCCAGCTCCAGTATCACCAAAAACAAATGAAATAAAAACCTTAACATGGGCTAGGGATGCTGCCATCAATTGTGGGGACAGGTTCATTTCCGTCTTTAATCTTCACCCAAAAGAAAACTGACCTGGAGCCTCTGTCTCTATTTGGTTATTTTGGCTTCTGACTCTATTCAAGTCATGACCTTACCACTGAACTTTACAACACAATGAAAAAACATTTAACAATGGTTGTTATATTGCATACTTTTCTTTTCTTTTGCTTTCTTCAAAGAAATAAAAGAAAATTAAAGAGAATAGAAAAGCAGAAAAGGGTAGAACAATATCGCATTCAAGTCATTCAAAGGGGCAAAAAATTCTCATCATAGAATCACTAGTTGATAAATTACTCATTGTTGTCTACAAAATAGTTGCTAAATTTACAAAATTAAAGCATAAATAGTGACTAGACACTCAAACATGGACAGCGCAAATCCTTTTGTTCAATGTTCCACCAGAAATTCAGTAATATGGTCAACTATCTTACACACTATACATTTCATTATACTCTTTAGAACACTTTCCTTCCCTTGCACTTTCACCAGATCTATTATACTCTTTGGATCCCAGTATTGACCCAATCACCGAACTTTATACTGAGGATCTAGGCTCCTCAAAACTCAGCTTATTTAACGATTATTGGAGAAAACCCTTAGCTTTATGATGTTTGGAAGATCTTCATATTTCTAAGAACTTTATATTCATGCTTCCATGCCACCTGTATTTCCCTGTAGAATTCCATAGTCACAGAAGTGCTTTGCTTCAAATTCTATAGAAAAGTCCTACAAGTGTATGTTGAGCATCAAGAGACTTCAGTGCTGACATAGGGTGTGAAGGTAGAACATTCACTGGTGATTTTCTCCTAAGAGCTTTTGTCCTAGGATACAGAGTTAATGAAAGTCTAAGTAACAAGTAGTTGAGGCCCTGAAGGGAAAGAAACCTCTTTCTATGAGAGATTTTCTGTGATACTTTAGGAGTTAAAAGATACTCCTAAAATTTTGTTCTTATGTGACTTTCATTTTATTTTTTCTTTTATGCAACAGAGTGTCTTCATACTGTCTTGTGTGTGGGACAAAATATCTCCCATTCACAAGTTAAAGGGGGAAAGATTTATTTTAGTTTAGCTCATAAAGGTTTCAGTCTATGCTTAGCTGGCTCCATGGTAAGGTGGCATGGCAGAGGGGCATGACAAAAGAGAAAGCGTTCATGGTATGGCAGGCAAGAAGCAGCAACCTTCCTCTGCTTTGCCGTTTTATTGCATCCAAGCTATAAGCCTATTGATTGGTACCATGCCATCCAGGGTGTGTTGCATTTTCAGTAAATCAGTTTAGTCAAACCCAGAAGTATGCTAAACCAATTAGTGGACTAATCCAGTATCATACACCCATGATCCAGTCAGTTTAAAAATCCCCACCTATAGGTGCATGAGGTTTTAGGGGACCATCTAGATACAAACCGTAACACCGAGCAAGATTCACAATAGCATGTTTTTCATGTAAAAACTTGAGAGCAACGAGGAAGATGATCCAGTGTTATGAGAATTCAATTAGAATGAGTAATCAGAGCATTTCTGAGCTTTCCTTTATTGTTAGAAGAGGCAAGGGAATTCTTAGGAGATTAAGACTGGAGAAAAAGCACACAACGAAGGAGAGATTTTAAAAAAGAAGAAAACAGAAGAAAAGTTTTCCAGGTAGATATGTCTTATCTCTGATTCCTTTGTTCTTAGTATCTTTGTTGGTAATACACACATAAGTATATGTGCATATTCCTTTGTATTTCCACTGATTTACTTAAACTTATATACATGTGACTATATTATTAATCTTCCCCTTATGTTTCACACTTTTAGAAAATAATGAAGTCTGGTGTACAATTTGAATTTTCCATTGCCATTTGATTTGGGCATTTCCAAGTTCCACCTCCACTTTTTCAAAAAGATGAGCAGTGACTAAAGGAGCTTTAGCGGAAAGGATTTTATTAAAAGTGGGTGGAATTTAGGAATGATTGCAGATTAAAGGGGACATAGAATAGAGAAAGATTGTCTAAAGATACACAATAGAGACAATAACTGTGCCTTCTCCACAGAACTAGTAGGGGAGGGAGTAGCATATATATCTATATGAAAAATAGGAGGAAAAATAAGAGGTAGAATCAATTGGATGTGAAGGTAGAAATAACTGTTGGGTTGAGTGTCATTGCATACTTGCCATGTGCTCTTGTTACATTTTCAGGAACTATGCTGTTGGCTAAATGGTAAACTCTGGCACTACTGCATGGGGAAATGAAATTCATCCCAATTATACAAATATATATATAAATTTATGACATTGACGAAGACTATGAATGAGAGGCTTTTAAAGTTATGAAGCCACATAAATGTGTTGGAGAGCTCAAGGAAGGTTAACTGGGAGAGTTGGGGTAGTTCTAAATATTCAATACTTAGTAGTTAATAAATGTTAGTTTTTCTTCTTTTTTAGAAATGAGACTGTTTAGAAGAGACAACTTATTGCAGAAAACATTGGCCTTCTTCCTCATATGTGCTTTTACAAAACTTTCCTCATGTAAGATGACTTAGCATGTTTGTAAGTTCCTTTTCTTAAAAAAAAAAAATAGATGCACATGTTTACGCTTTTAAACTGAGAGCCATAGAAGATGGATCACAGCTCCCTTTTACCGAACTGCCTGTGTGTTTCTTAGCTGTGTGTTTCACATCTGATCACACCAAATTTAAACTGGAAGAATTCTCATCCCATAAAACTGACAAGAAGTTAGGACATTTTAAAGTATTACCACCTTATGAATAACCTAGAAATTATAAATGCGTATCACCTTTCCATTGCACTGTAGTAGGGGCTGGTGTATTTTTTGTTCTTTTACAGTTCTTCAGAAAAAAAATATTGATTTGTTTTATCCCCTCTCTCAGGTGAAGCTCACTTATGGTCCTGTGTTATTCAGTTTTTCATCCCTATGATAAAATACCTGAGAAAATAAATTCAAAGGAAGAAATGTTTCTTTTGGCTCACAGTTTCAAAGATTCCAGTCCATGGTTCATTGGTTCTGCTGTTTCTGGGAAGAAACAACTTGATGTACTGCATGTGGTGCAGCAAATCTTCCTGGGGACAGAGAATACAAAAAGTGAGACAGATGAAGAGACCAGGGTTCCAATATGCTCTTCACAGGCACACCCCCCAGTGATCTGCTTCCTTTGACTAGACCCCATTGCCTAAACTTTCCTCCACCTCCAAACAGCCCATTAACCTATGAATCTATTAGTGGATTGATTCATTGATGAACTTGGGGCCCTCATAATCCAATCACCTCTTGAAAGCTCCACCTCTGAATTTTGTTGCACTGGGGACTAAGCCTTCAATTCAAAACTTTTGGTGGACACATAAGATCCAAACCTTAACAAGCCACACAATGTAATATTTAATCTTACCTGTGAATGTGAATTTTCAGTTAAATAGTGAGATAGGCTTTGCTGAAGGAATGTTGACTTTTCTCAAGATGTTTGAAATTAACATGAAGTATAATTGATTTCTTTGTTCTGTATGAAGTCTTTATTGCTTTAGGAAAGAGGGCTGGATTCTAGATGAGCTTTGCAAAAAAGATGAATTAAGTGCTAAAATTAAAAAATTGGAACCCTCGTCCAAACAGTTCAAAAAAGATTTAAGCAAGTTAGCCACATCCTTGAATTTCTTCTATACTCTGGTTTTTTTCTCCATTTACCCTCTCCTTACACTGCTGCTCCCTGAAATTTGCTAAAGTTGCTGCAAAACTACTTATATGATTAAATTGACAACTTTCTCCTTCTTTCCTCTTTTTTCCTTCTGAAGTTTGAACTAGGGCCTTCATACTCATCTACATCCCTGGCTTTTTGCTTTTTAATTTTGAGACAGGGTTTCGTTAAATTGCTAAATTGCCTAGGTTGGAGTCAAACTCGGGATCCTCTTGACGCAGCGTCTGAGACAGGCGTGATGAATGTGCCACCATCCCTGGCTTGAACTGACCACTTGTGAGCAATCTTGTGCCTTTCTTCTTTCAATGGTGAGATCTTTACAGAGAACTTTTTTGCTTATTTCACATTGTCATCAGTCAAGTGAGTAGTTGTATGGATGCCAATTTCGGAAGGGCTGCTCAATTTTCAACTGTTTTGTAGTGTAATACTTAGCACAGGGAAGGAGAATAATACTTTTTGCCCACTTTATTTTCTGATGAATGGTTGAAGCAAAGAGCATAATATAGTTGGTAATAAAGATGGTGGGTGCATGTTTAGATTCTGCTCACACTGAATGCAGCTCTCCAAACAGTTTAAACCGAACAGTCTGGTATTTATGTGTTTTTTATTGTAGTTTGGTGAGAGAAGTGACTCTGCCTGGATAGGGGGTGAGATTAAGGATAAAAGAGGTGGAAGATGTACTTTTGGAACCCTGTTATGGACTGAATTGTGCCCTCTCTCCATTCATTTGTTGAAGTCCAAACCTCTAGTTCCTCATAATGTAAATATATTTAGAGATAGTGCCTTAAATGTAATTAAATTAAAATGAGATTATTAGTGTGGCCTCTTAATAGACCTAGTAACACCTTAATCTTAAACTGGCTTTCAAATTTGGGAGAAATAGATTAAATTCTGTTATTTTAAACCACCCAGTCTGTGGTCTTCTGTCATGGCAGCCAGAGCAGATGATCACAGTTTTCCATGTGACATAACGTACGCAGAGAAATGTTACAAATGTAAGTAAGAATCTGTGTGTGCAGGAGAGGAGAGCAATGTGATAAAAAGGGCAAAAGAGATTTGGGGAGTTGGACAAGTGTAGGTCTCGGAACTGAGGTTGGCATTGAAGATACAAATGACTTTGAGCTAACAAACTGTGTAATCTGCTTGAGTTTAGAGTAATGAGCTTGATTCAGAAGGAGGCACAGGAGCGCACAGGGCGGCATCTGAAATGGAGGCTGGCTGCTGGCAGGTGCACCTCCTCCCAGCCCTCTTCCCTGGCTAGGTATGCACTTTCTCTAGGGTCCAGAGCATTAGAGTGTGTTAACCTGAGAGCTATTTGGGTAAAGGCATCACGAGCCACCTCTGGACCTTAGTTTCCTTTTAAAGAAATGAGGCTACATTGCATTGCTGGTCTTGCACTCTAAATTTTTTTATTTTCCTTTTTTTTTTCTTGAGGTACTGAGAATAGAACCCAAGGACACTTTAGCACTCTGAACTACTTCTCCAATCCTTTTTATTTTTTATTTTGATACAAGGTATCACTAAATTGTCCAGGCCTTGTGGTCCTCCTGCCTTAGTCTTCCCAGTAGCTGAAATTATAGGTGTCTACTGCCAAACCTGGCTAAAATGTTGGCATTTTTAAGCAACTAATAGAATCAAATTTGGATGAGAAGAAGAGAGAGAGAGAGAGTCTAGACAGAAGGAAGAGAAAATTTGCTAAAAATATTAGTAAATAATGAAAGAACAACCACTGGTGAGGTTAAGGGGACTGATGTAGAGAGCTTCTTAGATGGCAGTAGTGGGTTAGCAGGGAGAGGGGGTGGCGTGGGGGTGTTTTCACTGTTGAGAAGGAAAGCTAGTGATGGAAATCAACTTTATTTTGTTGTATTTTTAGCAAATGAGATGTGATTCTTTTTTTTTACAGGACATCTGCACTTCGTTGTCCAAAAATACTAGCACAAATCTTTCTCTTCAATGAGCTCAGAGAAATCAGTAGTATACCTATCTTAACTACCATTATATGTATATATTATCTTTCAGCTTCTCATACTAGTGAGACAATACAGCAGTTACACATATGTGCTTAATTTATTTCACTTATGAGTATAGTCTCAAGTTGCAGCCGTTTACTTATAAAAGTCTCCAGTTTATCCTTCTTTATAGCTGAGTAGTACTCCATTGTATAAAAATACCACATCCTTTTTATCCATCCCACGGTTGATGGGCATTTGAGTTGTTTCCAAGATATAGCTATTACAAATCTTCTATAAACATGGGTGCACATATATTGCTGTGGTATGTGGTATGTTTTAATTCTTTTGGGAAGATACCCAGAAAGGGAATAACTGGGTCGAATAGTACTTCTAGTTCTAGTTTTTGAGGAATCTCCACACTGATTTCCACAGTGGTCGCACCAGTTTGCATTCCCACCAACAATAAAGAAGGGTTCCTATATCCCCACAGCCCCACCAGCATTTGTTTTTGGTTGATTTCTTGATAATAGCCATTCTTTGTGGGGTGAAGTGTAATCTCAGTGTTGTTTTAATTTGCATGAGATGTGACTATTTTGAAAGTAAATATATGTAGGTGGACAAATCTCAAAAGAGGTTTAAGGAAGTAGTATAGGCAGAAGCATAATGGTAGGAGGGCCTGGTAATTGTTGCAGAAATACAAAAATCCATGGTGAACAATGCCTGGTGGAAGTTACTCAGTGGTGGGTGTAGTGGGTGACAGAGAAAGGAAGCCAAGTAACTGAAAGGCAAATGCAATGTGCCAGGCACCTTGGTGTTGAATCTTTTTTTCTTTTCTCTTACAAGAGATCCGTGATTATTATAGATGATGGCTGAATGAGTCTCCAGGAGGCACTACTCTTCCCACTTATGTACTCATGATTTAAAATTGAACTGACTATTCAGAAATGTAGCAGGGGATTTGTTCCTAAACTGAAGTTGCAGATGGAAAATTTTGCAGATTCATGTTAGGATCCAAGTGCATGCAGTGTCTAAAGTTCTTTGTAGAACTGTCATTTCATAATTGTCTATGAATTTGGTCATCTTTTCCTCTTGTTTTCAATTTCTGGCTTACAATCCAAATACTATTTCAGATTAGGAATTCTCTATTTACAGTAAATTTTTAGTTGGGACATTTGAGTGGTGATTCACTCTGTTATTCATTTATTAAATGTTTCCTACTCTGTTAGGTGGTGGGCTACGTGTTGGGAGCCCAAGGATGAAAGAGACACCAGTTCTTCCATTAATAAGTCATGCTAAGTTTACATGTTACTAAATTATATCACATAGGAATTCAGAAGGACTTAAATCAGAAAAAATTTTCAGCATGAGTAAAATCTGAAAACTCACCCACATGTACTCCATGAAGAGAATCACATTTTTGTCAGGTGAATCTGATTATTGGTGCATTTATTCTAGGAGCACATTTAAGAGCAGAGAAATATTTTTAAAGGAAGAGTGTATGAAAATCATCACCTTTTGGTTGTCATTTTAAAAGCAAATGATGGGATAAAATGAAAGTAAACCATTCATGCTTCCCTTTCCCAGTGGTAGCTCATTAAAACTGGAGAAGTTTGTCAGGATAAAAAAGAGAAACAGAAAATAAAAACATATTTACCAATAATCACATGACAATATGGAATATACTATCACAAGGTTGAGTTCAAATTCTGGTGAGGTCTTAGATTTAATGACGCTGGTGGGCTACTGATCAACAATTTCTCACTGAAGATGATAATTACTAGGCATGTCATTATTGGGCAGTAATAAACAGGAAAATATAGGAAGGTGAGAAAGGGTAGGAAACAATTATTAGATTTCTACTGAGTGATGTGAATTGGGGAAATTCATAGATACTATGTCAAATAATCTTTATGAATATTCTAGAACTTGTTATATTGCCTTTACCAGTGAAAAAGCTGAGATTTAGAGAGAACCTTAGTTTCCCCAAAGTCCTCAGCTATCTGGAGGCAGAAGCACGATTTTAGTGCGTTCATAGTCTTTCTACCATATCGTGTGGTTATAACTAAATGAGACAAATAAATCGCAGGTGAAAGAGGAAGTGGGAAGATGTGGTTTTGCTGTCCCCTGGAAATGAGAGTGTGACTCAGAGATTTCTGATGGCAGAATCTAGTGTCTGTGGAGTGAAGGCCAATTACATTTCAGTTACTGGATTCAGGAGATTTTTAACTTGGTAGCAGAAGCTCGCTCTCAGCTCAAGACTAGAATAAACACTGCTTTCCGTATCTGAGCTTAAGAGCAACGGGACCTTACTGGATGATTTCCATAGAAAATCAAGTATAGCAGATTCTCCTTTACCGGGAAGCTATCTATATTATAGACACACACACATCTAACACAGGAAAGAATCAGGAACTCAGACAAACTGTGTAAATGCCTAAATAGATGTCATAGCAGCAAAAGTTAAATCTCACACACCACGGTTTTTATTCTATTCAACATTATCTCAAGTGTCCACTTACAATCTACCAATGCTTATCTAACTTATGAGTTTCTAAGAGGGTTAAAAAAAGTCTTATTAGGATTTCTGAGAACAGTGAAAAGTGACATCTGATGGGAAAAGATTAGGCAAAACAAAACAGAACAAAACAAAACAACAACAACCCCCCCCAACCCAGGAAGAGTAGTTGAGTTTAGAAACTCATGATCTCAGAATCATTTCAGATTTTGAACAGAAACTTTCAGAATTACCTTTGCAATATGCCCAAACAAGAAAGTGGACATTTTTATTATTGAGCAAGAATGATCAATAGAATATTAAACTAATTTCAGGCCACATTTCTAAGTAAATGAGAGGTATATTGGTACATGTGTGGCACATTCAGTTATTCAAGATACGTGACTTGAAAACTTATGAATGCTTCAAAGTCATAGAAACACAATTATCTGGAAAACTTACTAGTTATGCAAAATGACATATATTCAGAGAATCTTAGATAATCTGGTACATTATTATTTTTACAAACTCAAGTTTTCAGCCACAACTTTCACTGCAGTTAGGGCAAGTGCTGGTCTGAAAAGAGAGAGAGAGAGAGAGAGAAGAAATTACACCATCCCAGGAATCAACCTCACCTCTTGCCTAGTGGTAAGATTTTGAGGGAAACTAGTTGTGTTAGTCTCTTTTCCATCACTAGGAAAGTGTACCTAATACCCACAACTTAAAGGAAGAGAGGTTTAAATCTTGGCGCACAATTTCTTGGGGATTCAGTCCAGTGGTTATTTGGGTCCAAGGCAGAAACGTGGTGGAAGCTGCTTAGTCAACAGCAGCCAAGAAACACAGGAGGAGAAAAAGGTCAAAGAGGAAGGGTCAAGCGACAAGGCATAGACCACAAGGCCACAACTCTATGGTCCACCCATATACACTCACAAGGGTGCTCTATGAGACCCTTGGGCAGATCCCTGAGTCAGTCATCTTGACATTCCCACATTAGTATTTTTTCCAAGCCTTAGATTTTTAAAAAAATGTGTAAAGTGGATATAAAAATTTTAAGATCCAGGGTTTGCGTGAAGATCAAGTAAAATGATTTCCGTAAAATTATTCCTGTAGCATTGACATTTCCCATTGTTGTTGCAGTGTGGAGTGGTGAAAGAAAGAGAACATCTCCCCGTCTATTCTTCCTTCCTCTGCTGATTTCAGATCAGTTCATCTTGTAAAACAGATGCCTTGCCAATGGTCTTCCTGGTCTGTCCAACAACCTGTACATTGTTTCTTCAAGTGTGTACCCTGCAAATCCCCATACGCACACTCACTGGTTGTTCCAGGTCCCTGCTGATGCTGTTATAACTTTAAGTAAAAACACTAAGTAACTATGTGTTAAGTAATCACGCTGACAATCTTTTGTTTTACTTCCTTATTTTCATTCTATTTCAGTTGTGCTAAAAATGTCAGAATGTCTGATAAAAATGCAAAAGAAGCCTGGGACACAAAGGAGAAAAAGTAAAAGTAGGGGCTGAGATGATTTGCAAAACAGAGAGAGAGAGAGAGAGGGAGAGAGCGAGAGTGAGAGAGAGGAAGAGAGTCTTAGAATGAAGGAGTCAAATGTACTGTTTTATAATAGATATTTTAAATGTTAAGTCAATGTGTTCTTTTTCCTCTTGGTAATAGAAATGTTGACCAAAGATTAGCAAAGCTGTTAAATGCTTTTTCAGAAGCTGAAAATGCAAATTTGAGAAAGAGAAATTTTGTTGCTTGTGTGCTAGTGATGACTTCTATTGTCAAAGGAACTAGAAGATTTCCTGCAGCTTCTATATTCCCCTTTATTTAAGAGGATCTTACCATGCTTTAAATGCGAGAAACCACCATTACCTGGTCACACTATTTATGTCAAAAAGGTCTTAGCATGTACTGTAAGGATGCTTACTTAAAATACATGTGTTTGTATTTGCCAGAATTTTCAATTTTGTGCTATTGGAAGTTTGAGGAAACCTATAGAAGTTAGAGTGATATTTTTCAACATGTCAAGTAAAAACATACAAATATTTTAAGAAAATTAAGTGTCTAAAATAAAATTATTAAAATATAAAAGAATTTCTGATGTAGAAGTATATATATTCTTTTATTAACTTATCAAATAGCAGCATAGTCTAGCAGCAAGTCTAGCAACATGCGAATAACAAAGATAAGTGTAAAGTATATTTTGATATAGTTGTAAACAATCACATTAGAAGATGAAGATACTAGGGATTTTTAAAGGAAACAAATATGCAAATATGGCTAATACAACTGTGGCTACTGTCAATATTTATAGTTGAAGGAAATATTAAAATTTCAGTTAGAGATACATGAAAATGAAGATATATTTCCCTCACTCTAATGTATAGACTCTTGATCTTAAATTCTGTTTATAAGAGCCATAGGTATATCCATGAACTCTAAATTAAGTATACCTGGAATAGATTTACATTCACAGGATTATGAACATTGATGAGATAAATTTCCTTAAGTGCATATTTGCATACAATATTAAAGATAGTTACCAATAATTGTTTAGTTCTCAAATGGAAATATTATTCATTCATTTATATTTTTGCTTATAAACTGCCATATTTCTGAAAGGATTTGAAGCAACTTGCTAAATACATAGAGTAAAATATAATCAAATTATAAGGCTATGAGTGAGAAAAAAACAAAAGAAAAATTAATATGAAAAGTAAAAACTATATTGGAGTGAAGGTAATGTGTAAAGGGTTATGGGAAGGGTTCTGTGCTTTTATAAGGGTCTGGTGACAAGTTTGAATCTAAGTTTTATGACATCAGTATGAACACTAAGAAATGATCAGTTAAAGACTCATGATTGCCTCTCCAGTAAAATTAAATAAGAGAATGTTTAGCTCATTATTTATTGGTTCTCCCATAGAGCTTTCTTTATAAGGAGTGTCTTAGCTAGGCTGCTATGATAAAATGTGCTTATTTCTTACAGTCTGTGAGGTGAGGCAGTTCAAGTAAGGGTGCTGGCATAGCTATATTCTGGTGAGGGCTCTGTTTTGAGCCTGCTGATGGTTGTATTCTTGCTGTGTTTTTACACGAGGACGAGGGGGAGGAAAGAGGTGACAAGGATCCTACCATGAGGACTCCACCCTCTTAACCTAGTATTTCCTGTATTAGTTAGCTTTTCCCATTGCTAGAGAAAATGCACATGATTTATGGGAGGAGAGATTTAATCTCTGCATGTTTTAAGAGGGTTCAGTCCATGGTCAACTGGATCCAGAGCAGAAACATCATGGAAGAAATGTGTGGTAGAGCAAAGCTGCTTGGTTCATGGCAATTGGAAAACAGGGCAAGTGAGCAGTGCCAGAGAGGGAGGGGCAAGGGGCCATATATAGTCCCCAAGGTCAGACTTCATGATCCACTCAGATGCTCCAATCCCATGGGTGGCTCCAAGCCAGTCATTTCAACACAAATTTAACCAGCATACTCACCAAAGACCTTAGATACAAATACCATTGTATTGGGCACAATTGCTTCAATCTATATATTTCGGGAACACAGTTCAGTCCATAACAATGTTCCTCTGTGTAACAACATTAATAATATTTTTTAAAAGCTTCTGTTACTTCACTAGGTTACTTCCTAGTAGAAATCACAGACATATTTTTGCTGGCCCATCTTAATACAGGAGTTGACTTTAAAATATCTTTTGGGAGAAAAAGGTATTTATTTATTCATTTATTTACTTACACCTTTTACATACCATCTTCTTGGATGGTACTAATTTTGAAATATAGATTCATGGATCTTACTTTTATATATCATGGACAAATTTGAGATGATGATGAAAGGTATAAATGCATGTTACATTAAATTCTGAACATAATTTAAGAGGTCACAGACTTACCCAAAACCAAGGTTTCAGTAAATAAATCTGATATATAGAGAAATAAATGTGTCTTCAAATGTATTATTTAAATATAAACTGAGTGTTTGACATGGGTTGAGAATGAGTCAGTTGGATTTAGTATCAAGTACTGGAATGCCACTTTTCTGTGCTGCATTTTAAGTAACTATTTTAACAAACTGTACAACTGGAAACCCACAGGCACAAAAGACTAGGCTAATATTTCATGGTTGGAGGAGTGCCTGGGTCATGTAGTTCCACCCTTGTTCCCATGATTCTCATGCCTCTTGGAAAACATCACAGATCCCTGGCTGCCACCACTTCAGTGGTTCAAGGGGATAATAACCCAAATGTAGATACTTCTCCCCATGATTCTGTGTACCTCAGCTGAGTTTCAGCTGTAATAGGAGAGATCAGGGATAACCAGGCGGCATCCAGTTTTTTTTTTTGTTGTTGTTGTTTTTTGGTTGTACTGGAAACTGAACTGGGGTCTTCCCATTGAGTTGCATCCTTAACCCCTTCTTAAATTTCTTTTTATCTTGAGACAGGTTCTTCCTAAGCCATTAAGTTGCCCAATCTGGGAATCAAATTGCAGTCCTCCTACCTCAGCTTCCCCGAGTCCTGTATTCAGATTTCATGGTGCATGTACCATGCCAAATTGCATTCCAAGTTGAATTTGTGAGGCTTAAATTGTGTACAGCTTTGGATAGGCTGTATTCTTAAGGAAAATTAATATGAAATTACAAATAGAAATATGTAAAAAACAATATTTTTAAATTTTTTTTAAATTTTATTTTTAAAGGGGGTAAAATTAAACACAACAAAACAGAATAGAACAGGACATAAGAAAGCATAAATTTCAAAGCTAGACAACCAGACATCTTCACTATCTGTCATATTGTCTCTTGTTTTCTTCCAAATGGTTGTCCATATCCTTGCATACGGAGAGTTCATACGAAACAACATAGCCAATCTTTTCACAAGATGTCCAGTTCACTGGCTCCCACTTGCTAAGTGGGGGGCGGGGCATGGGACAGGGCACAGGACGACATGAGATGTTCAATTCTCAGCCTGCACACTGGCAGGCTGACAGCCACCCCCCAGAGAGGGGAGGAGCTCCTTGTTCTCCCAGCAGCCCGAGTCAACCACATGGTGCAGGTCCCAATGTGCCAGGGTCTCTCTCCTTCAGGCCACTGAAAGTCTGCCACACTCACAGCCACCCCATAGAGAGGGGAGGAGTTCCCTATTCTCCCAGCACCCTGAGTCACTGCATGGTGCAGGTCCCTAGATGCCAGGGGCCGCCTCCTGTGGGCCACGGAAGCTTGCCACACTCACAGCAGCTATTTCTTTCTGATGAATTGACCACTACATTTCCAAAGTTCTGAAATGGCCAACAGACCAGAGAAAGAATTCTCTTTAGGCTCCTGTTTGAAACCAGCAGCTACAGCAATCTGCTGGCTTTGCCTCAGGGCCATGTAAAAAACAATATTTAAAGACAAAGCAGAAATGACAATAAGCTTCAAGTTTTAAAAAGCTGAAAATACTAAAACATATTATCCAGAAAAATAACAATTTAAAATTTCACTGCCTGGTATATCCTTAAAATATTCTCCCCCATATTTTTTTGTTGTGTACTTTTTGACTGACTCTTCATATGATAATAATTTTATAGTTCTGTGTTCTCTAGAGAATATAGAATGATAATCTAATCTTTAGTATAGTTAATCAGAATTATTTTTCTTTTTAAATGATTATTTGGAAAAAGCTCATTTTGGCTTCATACTTTATTACTGTTGCATAAATTTTTAGGATTTTTGTCTTCATCTTTTTCAACTGTAGGTTTTTAAAATCAGAAGGATTTTCCATAAACTTGTTTCTAGTATTATTGTATATCTTGTTTTTTTTTCATTATCCATAGATTTCCAGTGTTGAGAAATCTGTCCATTCTGTAATACGACCTCTGGTTCTGACCCATCATTAGTACAGGGGAAAGTATCATGTTCCTGGAAGTTAGCAATACACTTGAATGGTTAGCAATACTAATACAAGGAAGAGACTGCAAGCAATATAAGTATGTCCCATTAATTATGAAATAAGTATAGCCTCTCTCTGGATACACCTGCTCTCAGGATCATAGGTTCCAGCTTGCGCTTATGTTGTTCTCTCTCTGCTTCCTTCCCCACTGTACTGCTCTAAGGGCTGCTTCCATAAGGCTGCTACCATCTTTGTATCTCTTCCGTGGAACCTTCTAGGAAAATTCCTTACAGAGCAGACTCAAGAGAGCAAGGCCTACACAGAAGGAAGAGGAAATTCTTTCTTCTCACCTCTTGAGTCCAAAATTTTCCAAATTTCTTGACAATAGGAATGTAGACTGTCTTCAGGAAAGATCTCATCTAGGCAGGAATGTGGTATTGGCAGGGCAAATATCTCAGAACATACCTGCTTAAGATCAGCATGAGAAAGAAACCTTGGAATACTTTGGATTCTATATTTATTCTCAAATGAAAGGTATTCAAGACCATAGACACAGAGTACATGATTTGAAGATATTTTCCACAATTCATATTGAAATTGAATTGTCATCATATCAGTCTGAAGAGGTGGAAACTTTAAGAGGCAATTAGGTCATGACTACTGTGCCTTCATGAGTGGATTTCTCCCAGGGATGGGTTTGCTATCCCAGGAGTGGGTTTTAGGTAAACGGTGAGTTTTGCCCAAATTTTGTCCTCTCTCTTGTGCGTGCTCACTTGCCCTTCTACATATTTTGCTGTATGAAAGCTCTTCCAGATGCTGGCACCATGTTCTTGAATTTCCTTGTCTCTAGAGCAGCAAGTTAAACAAGCCTCTATTGTTTATAAATAATTTGATCTGTAGCATTTTGTTATAGATGCTGAAAACATGGACTAAAGCATGGATGATAGATTATGACTACAATGATTTCAACCTGGAAAATTTAAACAGAACTGTATGTGACTTTCAACTACAAATCTCTTAGAATTTCAAGAAGCAAACTATTTTAACTTTAATTTATATAACATCCTTGTGTATGCTCCAAGGTAATTAATTGAAAAATATATGCTTTAGTAGGTGACTGAGTTAACTTATTTTATGAACTTGTTGGTTATAAGCCTCTTACATGTGGATTCAAGTCTAACAGAGATGACTACATTAACTTTAGGACAGTTGGCCTATAGTTCCTTTTTTCAGTGGCCGAAGCCAAGGCTACTTCTCCATTAAATCCACTGCTAGCTCACAACAATGAAAATACTGTTTTCAAATGTAAGAATTCCTATTTTATTGCTTGTAAGGCAAGTGTGCCAATTTCATCCATGAGAATAATTTGCTGAGGAACATGAACTCTCTGCTTCATCAAAACATATGGAAAGTATGAGGTTTATGTGTTTGGCTTCACATTTTGGGGAGATCTAATCTGCTCATTAAAGAAAAGGCCCTCCCCACTATATTTTTTTTCTTCATTATCTTGAGGACCAAACCCAGGACTTTGTATACACCAGACAAGAACTCTACCACTTTTAAATTAATTAAAGGTAAATATTTTCATAGACTCATGTGAAGAATCTGAATAAACAACACTCTATGTTTAACCTTAAATTTCCTATACTTTACACATTATCTATAAAGAGACTATATTTGTTTTTATTTTTTAGGAACCTGAAGAATAGTTGTTCTTTCCTTCTAGGAGGGAATAGTGAAACACCATAAATTGTCATGGGAGAACAGCCTTCTACCATGACTGGGAGTTTAGAAAATGGGTGGTGAGGTGGTAGGAAGTCTATAGCAGCTTCCATTATTCATAACCATTGTAGAAATGGATTTTTGAGTTTTACATGAGAAGGCAATTAATGAGTTTTATATATTATTCAGGCACAAAATCTAAGTTTCGAAAAAGTTAATTAGAAGAGCAGAGCATCTTTATCTGTGAAAGGAAAAGCAACTGTGAAAGCCATAGGGCTTTGTGTTGAATGAAAACAGGCCTTGCAGTCCCCAGTGAAAGCAACAAGTGTGGAGGTGTCGGTTTCCCCCAGGCTGCTGGCAGCCTATCTTGGGTTTATCTCCCAGCTCGCCTATCGATGGTTGTAGAGCACATGCCCAGCTCAATAAAGCCATCTTGGAAGGAGAGACAAAGATTTTTAGGAGACTAACAACTTGCAATGGCTTTTTAAGACATGAATGATTCACAGTGTTTCTGTGAAAGAAATAGCAGTACTGCCTCTGATGTCTCTGGGTTGATGCACTGGGATAAACAGAAATATCTACATGTTTACTTCCTTTGATGACCGGCTACACGCACATGTGTAATATTGATGTTATAACAGTAGGAATTACAGATTCTCTTTTGAAAGAAGTGACCCTTCAATGTTTTTCCTTCTTTAAAGGAAGATTGCTCTCTGCTGATTTGCCCTCTTTGGGTTTGAGTCATTTTTTTCAGTTGGATTAGCCAGGCACAGTGTTTCTTCTGTGAAGGAATAAAAATGTCCTCTTGATTTGAAATTGTGTAATGGACTATAATAACGCATGCATTGTTTGGAAAGGAAAAGTTAAGCTGATGGTTTAAATTTAGTGTAAATTATTAAGATGTTCTCTACCAATTAACTCTGAAAAGACATTTTGAGAACAATTTAGGAAATTGTTAAGCCAATGTGGTGTATATATGAAAGCTAATTATAATATATTCTGCAAAATGTTCTCGATTTTTTTAGGAATAATTTTACAGTTCTATAAAATTGAGCTGGATGATCATGAGTCCTACATTTTTCTACTACCAGTGAATTTTAGTTCAAATTATCTTTATACTCTGTCAAAAGGACATAGAAATATTAAGCAGTGAACGTCATATTTTAGATAGTCCCATTCACTGAGCCTCAAAAAATGTTACTGGTCTTGTTCTCAAAAGCACTTCTGGTTTTATGTTCTGGTTTTTGAGGCCCGAAAAACTATATGTGCACTTTCACATTATTTTGCACCCTCGGTCCTCATGCTTAATAACTGAGATAAGGGAGGAATGCTCTTCAGAGGCTTACTGCTCATTATGTTGCTGCCCAAAAGCCCCATGCATGTCGATAAAGTTAGCAGAATTCAGGGTCTCTGCTGTGATGAAAGGATCTAAATGTGACTTGTCAAGCAGCTCAAACATTAGCTGCAATCTTCATCCATGCAAAGCTCTGAGCTTAGTCCTTGCAGACACGAAACTGTGTTACATAAACACCTTTCATTGTGTTACGCATTTTCAAAATGAACAGACTAAAATGGATGAGGGACTATACAGTGGGTTAAAAGGGGCACCTGTGGATGAGGGCCAATTTTTGTTTTATTCCTTTTTTTCCACATTTTAAAGTTTATACCAATGAAAATATATATTTGTAAATATCAACACAGCTTGGTTTTCTCAAGTGGAATACATGCTGTAGTGATTGGCAGGGCCAATGTTAGAGTCGGACCTGGTATGCGTAAAGTACTGAAGGCATCTCCTTGATGATGCACACACATTGTTAGGTGTGTGTATCACTTCTGGCCTTAAAATATACTTGTGGGAGGAGTGGCAGGTCAAGGCTGTTCCATGCACAAAGGACCAAACAAGTGGAAATGCAAAGATCTTGGGCCAGAAAGAAAAACAGGAGCACCATTGTGTATAACAAATATTTAGGTCTGCTTCCCATCTGTCCTTTCTCCTTACCATTGCTAGGGCCTTTTCAGCCTTTCACTTAATATCATTCTTTCACTTTTACCATAAACTGGCATTTGGTATTTATTTGGACAGCATCTTACGTGCTGCACATATTTTGATCAAGAAGTTTTATAGGGAAAGAGTTTTTTAGGTGTCAAACGTTGACAAAGAAGAATTTCTACCCTGGGAGATTTTAGAATGTTTGCTACAGCTTTAGGGTAAACTAAGGTGGTTGTGAGATGTGAGGGAAAAGTAGAGAATAGCAAAACTGATAAGTGACTTCTTTTTTCAGCTCTCTCTTGCTTTCTTTGTGTCCTCATCCTGGGGGAGTTTCCTTCACCTTCCTCTTATAATCTGGTCCTCATGCTACTTTAGTCTGGTTAATAAAAAGTTTGGAACTTTCTCACCCATTTTTCCCTCTGAGTTCCTTTCTCTCTGTGCTTTGCTTTATTCTCTTCCAATATATACATAGAGTTCACAGTAATCAAGACTCGGCATATTGCAAAGTTTGAGAGTCATGAATTTTGACTCTTTCACATAGCTGATGATTTAGTACATATATTTTGAACAATGTCATGGAAGATAGTCTGTAACACAACCTGCCAAGCTGGGCTGCAGTCAGCCAACTGCCAAATGTGTGTGCGTGCATGCTGCAGAGCCACCTTGGAGCCAGCAAAGAGCATTTGGTGAAATTCTGGTCTATTTCAAAAAGTTCAGAGATTCAGAAGTGTGACAAGGTGCGCTGCAAGTGCTCCGACAGCCCTGGGGAAGAGGGACTAAACTTTCTGCAGTTGTGGTTTAGACATGTACAGGTGTGGCTGATGGACTGAAGTCCAGGTGGGAGGCAGAGCCAAGGGGCCCCTGGCCAAAGCTGAGCTGAAGTGAGTAAAGAAGGCCGAAACCGTAGAAGGGGGCAGGGGCTGCTTCTCACTAGCTCAGATTCTCCTCTGCTTTCTGTTCCCCAACCTATGCTCAAAGGAAAATATGTGTCATCGTGGAAAGTCCTTGCCCAGGTAATGATCAGAAAGAGTTGTAGGAGTGCATGTGTGTGTGTCTGTGTGGGTGTCTCCAGGAAGAGGGGACAGGCCAGCCAGTGCCCCGAACACTGGAGTGGCAGCTGAACACTGCAGACAAAGTCAGTTAGATCCCAGGGAACAGGGCAATAGTCTCCATATGAAAGATGAAAATAAACTCAGTGACAGTGTCATCAAGTTGCTTTGCAAATAAAATGATTAATACATGTCCAGTGTTTAGTAAATGCTTGCACAAATTAAATTGCAACCAGAGTGGCAATTCTTTCTTCACTATTGCTTTTGCGAGATTCCTTCTCACTACTTCAGTTTTTATCTACTTTTACTTTCTACTTACTTTTGAGAGGTTGTAATAAAATGGATTTGGTCCTTTTTTAGTTCTGAAGCAGAGAAATTGTTTTTCAGGCTGTATTTTAAAAGGGTTACATTAAACCTGAGGTGGCTTGAACTTGAGCAAAGTTTTGAAAATAACTGTGTCTCAAAGTTGAATTTATATTGCATAAAAAAATTGGCACTGATATTCTTTGCTTTAAGGAGATTATGAGAATAAGTAATAACCCTTTGGGAGGTTAATATATTATTGAAAGTAGTAATTTTAACAGTTGTGAATTCATGTTCAAAAATGTAATTGGAATAATTTTCAAGAGACATCAGTCTTTATTCCTTAGGAAATTACAGTGATTAAATTGAGTGCCTCAGTCTCTCTTATTATTCTTGGAAGATAATAGGAGTCTGTTGAGGCTTAGTGGGGAAAGTGAATGATACACGTTCTGTTAAAGACTTCACAGTTGAAGCATTTCTTACTCCTCTCCATCTTGCCACAATTTATGTATTAAAGGCATATTCATCAGTGCAGTGGCCTTTACTGCACTTGACCAAAAATTGAATACAAATGAAGGATGAGAATGATGACTTTAGAAGGATTAAAGCATAGAATTTTCTTTTTAAGGGAGTACATTATATGCTAGCTCAGAAGAGAATCATGTTACAGTCAGCGAGCTCTGTGAACGCTGACGGGAGAGTTTAATTCCTTCTGTGTGCTTTTCAGGATTCTGCCCCTTCTCTATGAAACTGAACACTGGACAAGACGATGATGTCACGCTCATTACCTGGGTCTTTTAAAGTGGCCTTTCACTCTGATATGAACGATGGAAATCACTGAGTGTTAGGGAAATGGAGCATGACTGAAAGAGTAAATGCATCTCGATCTGTTATCTCGGCTGAGGCTTTCTGGAGGTGGTAAAGTAGTTTTTATCAGTGAAAAACAGCTCCCTAGTTTCTTTAAGATCATTCTAAACTCCAAATGATTCACATAGTGTTCCTGAGTCTAATCCCACCTAGATATGCTCCTCTAGTCACCGTATTCTAGATTTGCACGGTATTGCTTTTTAAGTTTCAACATTATTTTCTAAGTTTTACCCTTTAAATACCTTTGACCTGTAGTGAGAAGACATGTTGGTGTTTTTTCTGGCTATGATATCTACTTAGAGATTTGTGTTGGTTGTGACTCAAGCTGTATTGGTAGAGTCTTCAATTTTTGTTGTCTCAAACCTTTAACTAAACAACACTGGGATTTCAAGACCCAAAAGCAAAGCTAAAATAAGAAAAATTACCTAATTTAATGTGCTACAGAATAAATTACTGCCAGGCATGGTGTTGTGCATCTCTATTTCCAGCCACTTGGGAGGCTGGGGCAAGCAGATCACATGTTCAAGGCCACACTGGGCAATGTAGTGAAACCACCCTTGTCTCAAGATAAAATGGTAAGGATTATGTATGCAGTTTAGGGATAAGCACTTGTCTGGAAGACATAATGTCCTAGGTTCAATCTCCAGAATTACAAAGAAACAAGAATGCTGATTACTAGGTTACAAAATGCCACTCGCACTGATTTGGGAAGTAAAAGTGTATGACATAAAATGTTGTAGGAGAAAGGAGGATCTGAGGTATTATTAGTTGCATCAAATGAAAAGGCAAAAGCATGAAGACAAACAACTATTTAGAATTCAATATAGCTAATACTCCTTCAGTTTTACATTAACACTCCTTTGCTTTTACATTCTTTCTTTTTCAATAACTACAATTTCAAATTACTATAATTGAAAAATGTTTAGATAAAGCATAACATCATGCAACCTTATATGTAATTTAGCCCAACAAAATAAGCAGCATAAGTCACAAAATTTGAATGGTAAAGTAAGGTTGCATAAGAGAAAAAAATGAATATATTTTTTATTCAGGTTGCATAAGAGAAAAAAATGGTAAATATATTTAATATTAAAATAGGTTTCATAATCTAGGGCAATATTTACAGTGCTACCCTTAAAGCTGGCTGCAGACATAGTCTTCGGTTCCACTAGTATGGATAAATTTCTATTCCAAACAGTGTGAGGAATGCGATCATTACATGCTGCAAACATACTCATAAAAATTGGAAAATTTAAAAATTTGTCATCTATCTATCTATCTATATTTCTCAGATATCTAGCTCATGGGAGTGATAACATAAATTAAATATCCATGCCTAAAGCATTTTTTACATTGTAAACAGTGACACTAAACTTATTTTATAGTAGGTAATTATTAGATATTAAGTGATAGAACTAAAATATTGATGCTATCTGTTATATGCTTTTTAATGTATAAAAAGGAAGCATTTAAATCTGAATGTCTCAGTCAAAATGTTAAATCTAAGTCTAAAGTCAAATTAAGGGACATTATGCACAAGAAAAGGCTTGAACTCTCTAAAATGGCAATTATCAAACACAAAAGGAAACTATAGACACAGCATTGATATTGGCTCTTTGTATCCATAGGTTTCACTTCTGGGATTCAACCAACATTGTCTCAAAAAATAGTTGAGGCAAGTTGTGTTTGTACTGCACACATACAAACATTTTTCCTTGTCATTTCTTTCTTTCTTAAACAATATGGTATGATAACTATTTATGCAGCATTCACATTATATTAGATATAATACTTAGAATTTGAAGCTTACTTAAAGATATTCTATGGACATATGGTCCATTTTATATGAGGGACTTGAGCATCTGTGGATTCTGTAATTCTTGGATTCCCAGAGCTAATCCTTCATAGATGTCCTAGGAGTACTATGTATAAAATAGGGATTAAATCCTCCAGATCAGAAAAAACAGTTTTTCTGTGGGTTAGATCTTCCTATTTCATTTTCTGGGAGAGACCATGGTGATCAACTTATGCATTGTTGCCTCTTTGGGGACTGACATGGCAGGACTCTGATATCCTCTTGAGTAGCTGAGTCCAGGCAGAGATCTCCTAACTCCCTTTGTTGTCTTTTTTCTTGTGTAGATCAGAGGCAACAGAACTGAACTAAGGACATATTTTTTGGTATGTATTTGAAAACTCTTTGAAACTAGTTCTTTCTCTTAGTGACATTTATAACTTGAACGCCATGAGCTCCACTTTATTATCTTAATTTATAAGCTAAATTAGCATTCTCTAAGTATGTGTCCCTAGCCTAGGATTTGTGCAGAGGGAAGCTACTAGATTTGATAAATTAACAAGTATATTTTGTTCTATGGATTTCCCTTGAAAGTGGATTTCTTGGTAATGTTTAATTTTCAAGGAGAGAATCATTTAGCTAAGCAATTTATTTATTTATGAATTAATTTCTTTCTGTTCCATTTAAGGTAAGGAGTATACCATAACCATCAAAGTACTACAGATGCACAATTATGTGAAGATTATTTCAAATCAACTGTGTGTTTAGATGCCCAAATGTAAATCAGTGCATTAGCAGGTGGGCTATTTGTGAACTTAAACTTATTAATAATAAAAATGAAATATTTAAATTTAATAATTATAAATGTTCAGATTAAAAGGAATAGCTGAATATACTCATCTCAAAAATTTATCCCTAATGATCTAGGCAAGATTAAAGCTCTGCAAATATATCATTAATTCTCACTCTTTTTATTTTCTATTTATAAAATAAATTTAGAGGAGTATTCTGTTTTCTGCTCATATCTGGAACGTTCATCTTTTCTTTGGTTTAATTTTTGTTTTTAATAGGTGAAACATAATTCTAAATAAAGCTTGCTAGGAAATGCAAAGAAAAAATTCATTTGTTAGTTTTTTTGAAACAAGGTCTGTTTCTGTAATTCTGGCTGGCCTTAAACTCTCTATGTAGAATAGGCTGACTTGCAACTCATGGCAATTCCCCTGCCTCAGCCTCCCGAATGCTGGGTTTGCAGGCATGTGCCATCACACACAACTAACGGAAGCATTCTTTTCATAGATATCTATAAGAGGACTTCATTTTATGACTTTATGGGATAAAAATCAAAACTCTGATAATTGTTCAGAAAATATTAGTTTATAAGTTTATATATAATTACTTTTCCATGAGCAAGATTAGAATGACAGTTACAGTAATCCCTATAATGCTGTATTGGTTAGGACTCTCTACAGGAATAGACTCAATATGAAATATACATGAAAGAGGATTTATGACAAAAATCAGAGGAGGTGCAGTCCACAGCGGCCACCTGCACACAGAAGAGCCAGAGGAGCCAGTAGCTATTCAGTCCAAGAAGGTGCAAACCCCAGGACAAGAGCAATTAGGATGCAGCCCCAGTCCAAGCCCAAAGGCCCAGGAGCGTCATGGAAACTCATCAGTGTGAGTCTATGCCTAAGGATACGTAGAAAGACTGAGGACACAGGGCTCTGATGGAACTAGCTAAGGGTGCACCTGTCAAGCTGAATAGAAGTTTTCAAAGGCAGACCAAGTTCTTCCTTCTTCTCTTTTACATTCTGTCCCTGCCACAAAAGGACCTTTCCCCTCAGATTGCTGGCCTTCATCCCACTTACCTCTGGAAACACCCTCACAGACACATTCAGAAGTGTGCTTTAGCAGTCTGCTGGGTGTCGCTTAATCCAGTCACATTGACAATCAAGATGAACTGTCCCAGTACTTGCTTTCAATCACTTCCAACTGCACTGCTGCCATCTTTGAGACATTACTCATGCTATATTAGTCACCATCCTGTTGTTTGGAGACGTTGGTCTTTTTTGATGACTATTGCCTTTTTATTTTGTAATTTTTTTTTTTGTACCGGGAATGGAACTCACAACCTCACACTTGCCAGGAAGAGATGCTGTGATGCTGAGCTATCTTCCCAGTCCTCCTTTTATAGTTATTAAAACTCATTCATTGTCCTGGTTGTCCAAGTCCCTGACACGAAAGTTGGTTTTTTGCATACCTTTCTTCTTCAGATGTCTTCCAATGTACAAATTCTCATTGTTTTGACATGTGTACAAAAGTTACGCATTGTTTTGATGAGACAATCAATAAAATTTTCATTTTGATTCTATCATAATGAATTTTTGTACATTATAAAATTTGATTTTTTGTTTAGTAATTAAATGATGCTTTTTCATAGTCATACTCTTGTTTACAAAACAGGTTTGTATTGGAAAAAATGGTGACTTTACCATTATTAAAATTTGTCAATTAAATAAAAAAAATGTCTAACTCATATTCAGGGCCTTCCCATCATGAAGGTTATCTAGTAAGGGCTTTGTTATCAGAATAAGATGTGTTATCAAAGGAAATCTGCATGAATTAAAAGTAATATAAAAGTATCTTGTATTATGAAACTGCATTTATGTAAGATACTTGATTTTGTACCAACGACTACATTGGATGATTTAGTTTTGTTAAGTATTATAGAAATTATTATTAGAGACATAGAATAGCTGTAAGGAGAGAAGGCACTGAACTCAGATGGCTTGGGCTTTGAATCTTTGACACACTTTGCTCACTGTATGACCTTGGGCACATTAGCTAACATTCATGAGCCTGATTCTCTTCATTTGTTCAAAGTTGATAGTAACAGTACCTCATAAAGCTGGTGCAAGGATTTAATGAGTTCATATGAATACAGCTCTTGGAGTAACTTCTGGTATGTAATTTATGGTAGTGGTGATGGTGGTAAAGGTGATGAATGGTACTGTTATCAATGAGTGCATTGGTTTCTCTTGGAGACTTTTATTTATTTGGCTCTAATTTCCCAAATTTCTGACCTTTAAGGGTGGAGTGAACTTTTGCAGTGATTTTTGTGCATTTCCCATAACTTTTTTCCTGAGGGATCCTTATGGGTTGGCTTGTTCCTCCAGAAGCCAATATGAAGACGAAACAGACTCTTCACTGCTTTCTATGAAACCAACACTGTGGTCTCACTTTTATTGCTCTGTTTTTCTCATTTTACAATTTCTATCTCCCTTTGCCTCATGCAGGCCATTATACCACATTCAGACACCTTGGATTCTCAGAATTTAGGATAATGGAGATTGTTACAATTGTCTTTCTGACTTTCTCTGTCTCTCTGTCTCTCTCTTTCTCTCTCTCTCTCTTGTCAAAGTTACCTGTTTATCTAAGAGAAAGTCTTGACGCCACTACCAGGGTGATAAAATGTCTTCCAATTTGTTGAAAAAGCAAACAAACAATTTTCATCTTTTCTAAGTCACTAAGCAATGTTGACAGAATCTTGTTGATCTAGTTATTCTGATACATCATTAACATACCTTTTAGTCTAAGTATACATAATAGGAACAAACAACTCAAATTTAGTTTTCTTTCACAGATGCCTAAATTTATAGCCCCATGATTATTTTGAGTTCTTCATGAATTCTGAAGTACAGAATGCTTGTCTAATTATTTTGACATCTTCCTGCTGGGCAGTAAATATTGTGAAGTTTATGTGAATGCATTTTGAGCACAAGGTTATATTTTTCATATTTTACTTTCTTGCTGTGCCTATGAAACTTATGTTCTAAAACTTATTATTTAATTTTGATTTATGTTACTAAGTGATTCAGGGTGTCAATGGACTTTTGCCAGAACAAAAGATGTGGGGTAAAATCTCATTCTTGTAACTGAGAAAGAACTGGCTCTAAGTGTCTTTTAACTTATTTAAAAACAAACAATCTATGTTAAAATCGTGTGTGATGGCAGTGGGTGGATATGTTTTCTTTCTGAAGGCAAGTACATGTTTTCGCACAAAATACAATGATGTGAACAGAATTGAAGACAACTGGGTTACAAAGTGAGAATCAGCTAGTTGAAGGCATACTTAGATGATAGAGATTATTCTCTGAAAACAGAATCTGCAAGGTTTTAAAATTATCTGGAAGGCAGATTAGCTTTTGAACCACTATTTTTTAGTTAAAGAAATTGGTGCTTTTTTTATATCTTGGTTGAAAAATACGAATATAGCTTTCTAAAGAATGAAATCCAATCCTAGAAATGATAAAGTGTTCTTTGAAAATCTTCAAATCTTTTGAGGTTATTTCCACAAATCAACAGGATATTTTCTCAGGAAGTTTTCTGTATTTATTGTTTGTAGACAGTGAAGAAAAGGGGGAGCAAAAGGACAGGCTTCTCAGGGAGCAAAATGTTTGTTTCTTGCCAGATATTTTTGTTTTTCCTTAGCTTATCATTCTAAGTAGCGATATCAGTTCTTTTTAAAATCACTTCCCAAATAAAGTGTCAGAAAAGGGACTAATAACCTTGGGTATATGTCAGTTTGTAGATACATGAACTTGAAGAAATCCAGTAAACATGCACAAGGATTTATATCCACTCAGCACTGGAAGGCCTTTCTCCAATTCCTCCCAACATCCTGTGTTGGATGTGGGAACATCAGTGTCATTTTGCTGCTTGTTTCTTTGCACTTAGTACTTTTTAGTCCTGAAACCTTTTGGAATTCTTTGAAATTCTGAAATTTCACTGTACCTATTTAAGTGTGTGTCTTTTAAGATATGTCTGGTTGAGCATTTTGTTCATAGAAAGGACCTCCCCCACAAATGTTTTCCTTGTCTTTTTGGGCTCTGATTCACACTTTTGTTTTTTTTTTTTTTCCTCTGTAAGTTCTCTCCATTAGGTAGCCAAGATGATCACTGTTAACTCCAGCTTTGCCCTGCATTCTTGGCTAAAATCTTAAGGAAAAAAAATGAACAAATGTCTTTCTCCAAATTCGAGCAGAATTTCCTGATTAGTTTGACTGATTAGTTTGACTATCCTCTTTTCTGAATTGGTCATGAAGATGAAGAGGAAAAGTACTTCCATCTTTCTACTTAACTATTTCTCCCACTGCCACTGTAGCCCAAGACTTTATTGGGTCTTGTTTCGAAATTAGTCTCCTAACTGGTTTCTTGGTTTGTATCTTTTCGCCTCTTCAGTCTGTTCTCAGTGGGGACACCAGAGCTGCTAATGTGTTTGTCAGATCAGAACTGTGCACAGCTTGCCTTTTTGTTTCACTTCAAGAAAAGCTGACAGTCTTCAGGAGTCACTGCAGAGAACACCCAGGAGAGGGGAACCTTGGAGTCTGGCCTCCCATAACCCCGCCACATCCTTCCGTCCTTCACTCAGCCTCAGCCATGCTGGCCACCTGCTGGACCTCACGCTTGCCCCACCCACGCCAGTCTCAGTTTGGGACCTTGCCCTCCTTTACAAGATCAGGAGGGTCCCCTGGGTGTGCACACACAGTATGCCTTCTCACCTCTTGAAGTATTCACTACCATGCTCTCCGTTCAGGGAGACCATTCTGGTCCTACTTAAAATGGCAACCTTCTGAAGTTTTCTTCATTACTTTATTTCCTCTCCATTTCTCTCCATTTTACCTATCTCCTTAACTGTCATCATGAGATTTCACCCCATAAGGGACAGAGCTTTGATCAGTTGTGTTCAGTGTTGCTGTCAAGCCTGAAAACTCTGGCTGTCACATCATCAGCTGCACCTACAGTGAATGAATGGCTGACCAACCTAGGTCCTGTCTTGTCCCTGGGCTGGGCAGGCAGGACTGATGACAGACAACAGTACAGTCTGGAAGAGGCAGATTTTCAAGTGAAAGCCAGACCAAAATGAATAAATGTCCAGATGAAAACCTCTCTTGTAACCATTGAGACATAGACATTTATTTGGGTTTGAGAGGTATGGGATTAATAAATTAAAGAAAGTTGCAGATTCAGAAACACAACTAATTTATCTGTTGGCTTAATTTTGAATTTGACTGTGTATAATTGTCTTTATGTGGTATCTTTAACTTTTAGATAAATTATGCCTGTAAAAATCAAATAGGATAATTTTCTCTGAATGCTTGAATAATTTTTAGTAGTATCAAATAGAATTTTTACTTTCACTGACTAATATATGAAAACTTAAGCTAGACTTAGACTAAGATTTTTATCTTTTAGGAAGCAAGATTGCAAAAATGAATTATTAGGCAATCTCTCTATATTGTTTGATTTATTATTAATTATTTACTTGCATCCAAATGAAACTTATGAAGTTAACAATTGTAGACTGAGTAACTCTAAGACTAACAGCTATAATCTGAAAGCTTTTGGGTCTAATTTTTTCTGTCTTATCAAAATTCTATTGAGTTAAATTTATTATCAGTTTATTTTATTAAACTTACAGAACTCTATCAAGACTGAGCAAAAATTATACCCAGATAAAAACTTTTAAGTTACAGCTCTTAACCTTTTGATTTTATTAATCTTATCTATAGATTTCATCATGGATTTCTGCCTTTATTTTTATTACATTTTTCCTCCAGTTTACTGTTATGTTACTGTTCTAATTTTATGTGCTGAGGCCTTTGCTTATTTGTTTTTTTATAACTGTATTTGAAATATACATTGTCTTCTAAATTGCTTTAGCTATGTCCCTAAAACTTTTGAATGTATTTACAATGATGATGAATTCTAAATATATTTTTAAAAAGTTCTATTGTGATTAGTACATGTTTTCAGTTCAAATGATGACATTCATTATATGTAGTTGCTATGTGAATATAACACATCTTAATACTTTTTATGACCACTTCCCTTGCCCTATCCTTCCCAATTGCAAAAGATTTATCTTCTTGTTTCCTATTATCTTTTATTTTTTATCTTCAGTTTATTTATATTTTGTTTCTTATATAATAGAAACCTTAAAATATTTAAATTTGTGTGTCTAGTTTATTTCACTTAACATTATGATCTCAAAGTACATCCATTTTCCTACAAATGATTCAAGTTTATCCTTCTTCATAGCAAAATAGTATTCCATTGTGCATAGATATCATTCTTTATCCATTCATTTGTTGGTGGACATAGAGGCTGCTTCTAAGATTTATCTAGGATGAGTTTTGCTGCTGTAAACATGAGTTTTTCATGCACATATCACTGTAATACAGTGGCTTTTACTCTTTAGGGAGGATACCTATATGGATCAAATAGAATTTGAGTAACCTCCATATTGATTTCCAGAGTGATTATACTAGTTTCCATTTCACCAATAATGTAAAAGTGGTCCTTTACTCTTTTTTCTCATAACCTTGTTAGCATTTGTAATTATTTGATTTCTTGATGATAGCCATTTTTCTGGAGTAGGACGGAATCTCAGTGTTGTTTTAACTTGTATTTCTCTAATGGCTAGATGTTGAATTTTTTTCATGTGTGTTTTGGTCCTTTGTACTGCTTCTGAGAAGTGTCCACTCTTTTTAACTGCCTATTTTTGATTGGTTCTTTATTTTGGTGATCTAATTTTATTGACTTTTTTATAGATTCTAGATATTAATCCTCTAACGAGTAGTTGTCAAAAATTATTTTGCATTCTGTAGGTTGCCTTTTCTCTCTGTTGTTTGTTTCTTTTGCTATGCAAAAATGTATTCTTTTCACTATCTATCTATCTATCTATCTCTATTTTTCTAACTGTCTGTCTATCTATCTACCTATCTAATCTAACTCTATGCTAGAACTAAAACCTATGGCTTTATCCACACCAAGCAAGCCCTCTCTGACTGAGCTATATCTGTAACCCTTCATTTACTTTTTAATTCAAATACTTTTATGATGTGAGAATTTATTTTCAGACATACAGATTTTAAAAGCTAAACTATCATTATTAATTTCTAAAATTATTGCTTTATATCCAGAGAACATAATGTCTGTTAAATGAAGTATGAAATTTATCAAAACTTCCTTTGTAATACAGTACTTCATTAATTTTTTACTTTTTATCATGTTTCTGGAGATGAGTGTGTTATTCCAGTTTTCATGTGCAGAGTTCTATGCAACCATAGTCTGAATTTGCTATTTTGTGTCAGTTGGATCTTGCGCATCTGTGTTTTTGCTTGCTTAAGCTATTGATTTCTGAGAGATGTGCTATAATTGCTTTGTTCTCTCCAATGCTATGAGCCATTGTTGCTTAATATATTTTAAGGCAACATAGTATATTTCAATGAAAGTTTTATTTTCTGACTTTAGTTTTTAAAACAATCTGTAACAATCTATCTTCATGGATTCAATATTTTTTATTTTTAGATGTTAAAATTGTCACCATAACTTTCTTTTGTTATATGTTTGTCTGAGTGTCTGTTTTCATCTTTTCAATTTTATTCCTTCATGTCTTTTGGTATTCTGTTTTCTCTTTTAGGTAATATTTCTATTTCTCTCTTTAAAAAAAAAACCTATTGTGAACTATAACTTACAGAGTTATACCCTTGTGAAACAAGGGCTTCACAAAGCAAATTTGAAGAGCTTATGATTTATCCAAAGCAAAAACTCTTGCTATTACTACTTCTGTCAAGAAATAACACTGCTGGGACATCACAGTGCCCTCTTGTGCCTCTTCTAATAAATAATTGCTGACATCTCCGAAAGGTAACCATTTTCCTGCCATTTGTGGCCATTACACCACCCTTGCATTCTTTTGTAATTTTGTGACCCAAGGACACTTCCTTAAATACTATGAACTAGCTTTGCATATTTTATTTGGATTAAATCATACAGATTATATTCTTTTGAATCTGATGTCTTTCACAGTTTTGTCACTGTGGATACTGATTTATTTTTTCACTCTTCTATTGCTAAGCATAGGGGTTGTTTTTCTTTCCGATTTTGGCTGTTGCTAATAAAACTGCTGACAATGTTCCCATCGATGTTCTTGGTGTACACATGGTATATATCCAGGTGATGCATTTACACCTAAGAGTAAGGCTTATGCATCATGGACTATGCAAGTGAGCACCTTTAACAAACATAGACAGTTTTTTTGAAAATGTTCTCCACCTGCTGTGGTTGAGCATTTTCATTGGCTCTGCAGCCTTTCCCACTCTTGTGTCTTTAAAATTTCACTGTTTTGATGTTTAATAGCTTTTTACTACAGCTTGTCTTTCATTTATCTGCTTGTTAATGAAATTATGTGCTTTATTCTATGTATATTGATTAATTAATTAACTTCTTAGAGAAATGTTTATTAAGCCTCCTCCCCATTTTCTCTAGGTTTTTCTGCCTGTTTTTGATTTGGAGGAATGTTTATATATTCTTGAAGTATAGATTTGAACAAGTTACATATATTGCATATATTGTTTCTCACTGATTTTCACAATCTCAACTGTTGTGTCTGGGTGAGTGGAAATTCTTAATTTTGGTGTGTTCCAGCTTATCAAGCTTTCTCCGTATGATGATAGCAGAAAAATAACTATTTTAAATAATTGAGATGATTTGTTATTAATTTACAAAATTAAATGGTCTTTATTTGAAACCATATATAAATCAATTCCAAGTAGATTGCATATTTAATATACAAAGAAAAGGAAACTTCTGGAAGAAAAGGTAGTAGTATGACCATTTTATTTTCTGATAATATAATAAGCAGCAAGGGAATATATCTTCATAATATTTAAAGAATATTGTGTTCCAATTTATGAACATGATACATTCTTTCATTTAGTCAGATTTTCTTTGATTTCTTTCTATACTGTTTTATAGGTTTCTTCATAAAATTCTTGAACATCTGTTATTTTTGGACTCATTTGAAAGTATTTGAAATTTCATTATGTTAGTATGCATGTTTTCTCAGAAATTTGTTTTCAAACTACTGCTCATATGAAGTTATGTGATTGATTTCTAAGATAATAGCCATGCGTATAATAACCTCTATAGTTCCATATGTTATTTTTAATATTTCATATATAGATTCATGGTTTGTATAAAATAATATCTGAAAGTATTGACAGCCTTAATTTCTATTCTTTTAATCATTATAACTCTTCTTTTTCACTTAATTTTTGGTAAATGCTTGGAACACATGAAATTTACGTTTGTTTTGGAGACTTGGTATATATACACATCCTTTAGATTTAACATGTCTTATTTTCAATTTACTTTTTTTTATTTAAAGAAAAAAATAACAGAAAGAGGGTAGAAATAATACACAATTTCAAAAAAATTAAAAAACAATAAAAATCACTAGTTGATAATTACATATTTTCCTCTTAGAAGTAGTTGTTCAAGTTACATAAGTAAAGCATACAAAGTAGACATTCAAACAGTGAGACTGTGGACAGTTCTGTTCACCCATCCAACAAAAACTTAGTAATAGTTATCAATCCTACACACTTAAACATACATGCAGTTATATCCTTTAGAGTACTTTCTTTTCATCCCTTTTTACAATAACAATAATAAATTCACATAAACTGTTTAGAAGTTCTACGCATGCATGAATCTCTACATGTATACCTATCCTTTCTGTATTAGAGAGAAAAACAAATCAAAATAAGACAACAAAACAAATTCCTAGAAAGACATGAAATGAAAAAGTCATATAGAACCACAATACTAGGTGATCTACAGTAGTTACTATGATATCTCTTGTTATTTTCAATAGAATTGTCTATATCATCAGGCATAGTATAATTGAACATAACAGTACATAGCAACATTAATAAAAACAAAACATTAGAGACATTATATAACTTCAAAAGCAGTTAATAATCAAACCAGAATGGGTATCCTGTTGAATCTTGTCATCTTCATAGTAGTTGCCTTTACTCTTAGACTTTATACTATCAAGGATACCAGATTCGAGTAAAATCAGTCAAGAAAAAACAGAGATCTAACAAACCACATTCAAATAAGATCAGTCATAGTAAGACAGTGTAAGTAATACAGGGCTTCAATTTAAGTTAATAGGAAATTAAGGATAGTTACCATAGTATATCCTGCTATTTTTGGGATAGCTGTCTGTGCTTTCAAATCTAGTATGAGTAGAAGACTAAAACAGAATAAAATCAAACTAAACAAACAATAAGTATAATGTGGCTTTTAAATCCTGATACACTATTTTTTTTATTTGAAAGAGAATAAAACAAAAGGGGGCAGTACAGAGCAGATCAGAACAGGACAACATAGGCAACACAGTACTTTACATTAAGACAACTGGACATCAACAGTAGCTAACACCATATCTCTTACTCTGCTATAGTTGAGCATAGTTTCAAATACAATAATATCAAACATAACACAATAGTATAAAGCCA